>CAUYSK010007045.1:0-26271 GCA_963575035.1 Avahi laniger | reverse complement strand
ATGCGCTGTCCCATGGTCGTAGGTGCCTTCCCGTCTCCCTTTGGCCTTGTCCCTTCCCATTAGCCCATTGGCCTTGGCTGTCTCACTGACATATCCCGTAGGCCTTATCCCCATCACCTCATTCCCTCTGTCTCATCCCCTTGACCCCATTGCCGTGGCCTTATCCCCGGATCGTATCCGATCATCCTTATGCCCCTGACCTTACTCCACTGGCGTTCTCTTTCTCACCATGTCCCAGTGGCTCTGTGTCCGTCACCCTATCGGATTGGCCTCATACATGTCCATATCCCATTAGTCGTGTCCCCTGACCATGTCCCATTGCCCTTATTGTCTACCCTTAGCCCATTGGCCACATCCCCCTGACCCTATGTCTCTGTCCTTATCCATTGACCTTAACCCTGGCCCATATTCCGTTGTCTTTATTCCCTAACCTTGACTCATAGTTCATATCGCCATTTCCCGGTCCCACTGACCTAATCCCCTGACTTCAGGTCATTCGCCTTAGCTCCCTGACCATATCCCTGTCCCTTATGTCCATGATTCTCTTTCGTTGTCATTATTTATGTATCGCATGCATTTGCCCCTTCCCCCTTTCGTGTCCCAGTGGCCTATGTTCTTCCCCTTATCCGATATGCCTTATGTTTTTGTCCCGTGGCCGTGACCTTATCCCCCTGACATGTACCTCTAGCCTTAAATTATTGCCTTAGCTACATGAGTATATCTCATGGGCTTCATCCGTTGACATTATACCATTCGTCTTTTTCCCCAGATCGCATCCCATGGCCTCTTCCCTTCACGTTAGCTTATTGGCCGTCTCCCTAACCATATTTCATTGTCCTTGTGCTCCTGGCCCTATCCCAGTGATCTTAACTTTTGGCTTCATCCCCTTGCCCTTAACCCACGTGGCTTTTGCCTTGACCATATCCCACTGACCTTACTTTTGGGCTTATGAAGCTGAGGATCCTTATTTCCCCACGTGTAATCCTCCCACCCTATCCCATTGTCTTTAACTTTTGTTCTTATCCCAATAACTTTAGCTTCCCTTGCCTTATCCTTGTACCCTTTCTCATTGCCTTTACCTCTTCCCATTCCTTTCCTGTCCTTATCTTCCATGTGCTATGGTCTGTCCATAGCTGCCTGCGCATCTCCCATTAGCCTCGTCCCTGTCCATTAGCCTATTCTTCTCAGCTGTCCCACTGACAAATTCGTATAGGCCTTCTCACCATGACCTCATTCCACTGGTCTCATCCCATTAATCTATTGCGTGGGCCTCATCCTCAGATCGTTTCCGATTTGCCTCATCCCCATCACCATATACCAGTGGTCTTTTCTACCTCATCATATCCCAATGGCTCTACGCCCATGAGTCTCTTGGTTTACCCTAATCCCTGACCATATCCTGTTATCTTTAGTCCTCTAACAATGTCCCTATGGCCTTATTGCCTGTCCTTAGCCCGTTGGCCGTACCTCTGACCCTATCGCCCTGACCCCGTTCCATTGGCCTTATTTCCTGATCGTATCCCTTTGTCCTTATCCTCTAACCTTAGGCCATTGCCCATGTGCCCCTGGCCCTATCCCATTGGCCTGAGCCCTTGACCTGAGCCATTGGCCTTATCTGCCTGACCGTTTCCTTTTGTTCTATTCCCTAGGAATGTTTTCCATTGGCCTTATCTGTCGATACCGTGCATTCAGCTTATCCCTGTTACCATGTCCCCTTGACTTTATCCACCTGACTATATCTGATTGGCCTTTTGTTTAGTCTCATGGTCCTGTTTTTGTCTGCTGGACATATGCCCCAGGCCTTAACTTATGGCCATATGTCGTTGACTTTATCTCATGGGCCTCATCCGTTAACCTTATGGCATTGGCCTAATCGGCCTGACCATACCACATGGTCTTATCCCTCTACATGAGCCCATTTGCCATATTCCCTTGACCATATGTTATTGGCATCATCCCCCAGGGGATATCCCATTGACCTTACCTTCGGGCCTCATCGCCTTGCTCTTAACCTTTGTGGCTTTTTACCTGACCGGATCCCACTGGCCTTAACTTCTGGCCTTATGCCACTGTCCTTATTGCCCCATGCTTAATTCTTCTGACCCTATCGCATTGTCCTCAACTTTTGGCCTTATCCCAATATCTTTAGCTCCCCAGGCCTTATCTGCTGACCCTGTCTCATTACCCTGGGCTCCTGCTGTTGTTTGCCTGTTCTTATCCCCCATGTGTTATGTCCTGGCCGTAGCACCCCACCAGTCTCCCATTGGCCCCGTCCCCTCCCATGAGCTCATTGGCCTAGCCGTCTAGCTGACAACATCCCATACGCCTTATCCCCATGATCTCATTCCATTGGTCTCATCCCCATCACCCTATTACGGTGGCCTTATCCTCGGATACTATCCCATCACCCTTATGTACCTGACAGTACACCACTGGCGTTTTTTACCTTAGCGTATCCTAGTGGCTCTATATCCATGATCCTATTGGATTGGCTTCATGCATGACCATATCCCGTTAGCTGTATCCCCATGACCATGTTCCGTTGGCCATATCCCTGGACCATGTGCCATTGTTCTTATTCCTTAACCTTAGGTCAAAAGCTTAAGCCCCTTTCCCTGTCCCATTGGCCTAATCCCCTGACTTGAGCTCATTGGCCTTACCCTCCTGACCACTTCCTTTGGCCAATATGCCCATGACTCTTTTCCATTGGCCGAATTTGTGTATTAAAACATTGGCCTTATACCCTTCACCTTATATGATTAGCCTTATCTTTTAGGCCACGGCCATGTCCTTATCCCCGTTACATATATTGGTTATATTAACTTATGGCTGTATGTATATGAGTTTTTCTCATCAACCTCTTTCGTTGACATTATGCCATTTGCTTTATTTATCCTCTTGACTATATCCCATGGTGTTATCCCTTTACGTTATGTTATCAGCCATTTCTTCTGAGAATATTTTATTTGCCTTATCATGCTGGCTGTATTGCATTGACTTTAACTTCTTGCTTCATCCCCTTGCTCTTAACTCCTGTGGCTTTTGTCTTGACCATGTCCCACTGGGCTTAACTTTTGGCGTTATGCCCCTGTACTTAATTCCCCATGCGTAATCCCCCTGCTATTATGCTGTTGACCTTAACTTTGGTCCTTATTCCATTATCTTTATCTCCCTATGCCTTATCTCTTGACCATATCCCATTGCCTTTACCTTTAGCCTTGGTTTCTCTGGCCTAATCTGCAATGTGCTATGCCCTGGCATTACCTACTGCCCATTTCTCATTGGCCTGTTCACTTGCCATTAGCACATTATCTTTATCTCCTTGGCCTTATCCCATTGGCCTCATCCCCCCGATCATATCCCATTGGGCTTATCCCCTTACTTTAGCTCATTGGCCATATCCCCTGATCCATATCCCCTGACCTTATCCCCCTAACCATATCCCATTGGCCTTAACTTTAGGCCCTATATCCCTGAGCTTATCTCATTGCCCTTATCCTTTCACCTTTGCCCATTCGCCATATCCCTTTGACCCTATCCCATTGGCCTCATCCCTCTCATCATATCCCATTGGCCTTATCTTTTGGTCTTATCAAGTTGTCCTTCACCACCCATGCTTTATCTTCCCATGCCTAATGCACCTGACCACATCCTGTTGGCCTTTCCCTCTGGCTTTTTTGCCCTGGCCTTATCCACCACTATTATTCACCTGGCCTTGTCCCATGGCAGTAACAGAATTGCTTTATCTCTGTCACCACTTCCCATTATCCTTATATTTGGATATTGTCCCTCTGGCACTATACACTTGGCCTTCTAAAGGCTTATTTTCATGGTCTTATCCCATTGTCCTTGTTCTCTGGACTTAACTCATTGGTCTTATCCCCTTGACTGTATCTCAATGGGTTTATCCCTCTGATTTTGTCCCATTGTCCTTATTCCACTGACCTTATCCCATTAGCTTTATCCCCCTGACAATATCCCTTTGGCCATATCCCTCAACCACATCCTCTTCACATTGTCCCACTGAGCATATGCCATTTGCCTTGTCCCCCAACCTTAGGCTGTTGACCATATCCCCTGACCCTATCCCATTGGCCTTATACCCTGACCTTAGCCAATTGGCCTTAAATCCTAGACTATATCTCTTTGGCCTAATCCCCATGATGCTTTTTTATTGGCCTGATTCCTGGGTCATATCCCCTTGGCTTTATCCCCCTGACCAAGTCCCATTGGACTTATCCCCCTAACCATATCCCATTGGCCTTATATTTTAGCCTTATGGCCCTGTCCTGATCCTTCTGAGATAGCCCATTGGCCTTAAGTTTTGGCCATATGTTCCTGAGTTTATCTATTGGTTTTTCCCCTTGACATTATCCCATTGGCTTTATCCCCATGACCATATCCCAGTTCCTTAACTTTTGGTCTTATCCCCCTGTCCTTATGCCCCCATGTCTTATCGCCTGACCGTATGTCATTGGCCTAAACTTATGGCCTTATACCCCTGTCCTTGTTCCCCTGATTGTATCCCATTGGCCTTATTCCCCTAACCTTATCCTATTAGCCTTATCTTCCTGACCATATCCTCTTGTGCTTACCTTTGGAGATTGTCCCGATGGCATTATATACTTAGCCCTATGAAGGCTTATTTTTATGGCCTTATCCTACTGACCTTATGCCATTGCCCTTATCTCTCTGGATTTAACTCAGTGGTCTTATCTCCCTAACCATATCTCAATTGCCTCATTCCTCTGATCCTATCCCATTTTTGCTATCCCTCTGACCTTATCCCGTTGGCTATATCCTCCTCACGATGTCCCCATTGGCCTTATCTTCCTAACCATATCCTATTTGCCTTATCTCTCTGATCATATTTCATTGGCCTTATCTCTGTGTCCATACCCTATTAATTTTAACTTTTGATCTTATTCCCTTGCTTTTATCTCATCATGCCTTATCCCCTGATCATATCTCATTGGACTTACCTTTTGCCCATGTCTCCCTGGCCTTTTCTACCATGTCTTTTCCTCTGGCATTACTGCCTGGACCATATCTCATTCGACTTATCCCCCTGGCCTTGTCAGCCTGGCCTTATGCCCCAAGGTTATTCCCTTGGCTTTGTTCCTGGAATTGCCAGACTGGTCTTATCTCCCTCACCACATCCCTTTGGCCCTATATTTTCTAATTGTCCCCATGGCATTATGCACTTGGCTCTTGGAAGTCTTATTTCTCTGGCCATATCCCATTGGCCTTATCTCACTGGCCTTATTTACCTGGCCCTAGCACCCTGGCCCCATCCCATTGGCCCTATCCCAAGGCCCTATCACTTTGATCATATTCTAATAGGCTTATGCTTTGTCTTTGTTCCCTGGTTTTTTGCCCCTGGCCTCTTCATCCTTGCTTTGTCCTCCTTGGCTTGTTTCCCTGGCCTTCTTTGCCTGATCTTACTTCACTGGGTTACCCCTCTGGCCTTATGCCCCTGTCTTTTCACCCTTACCTGAACATTTTGGCCTTATCCACCTATATTTATGTCTTGACCATATGACATTGACCTTAATTTTGCCTTATTTCCTTGCACTCATCATCAGGACCTAATATGCTTGGACTTATCCCCATGACCTTATCCCCCCACTTTATCCCTCTGACCATATACCCCTGGCCTTATCCCATTGATCTTGTCCTTCTGGCCTTGTCCCTGTGGTCTTGTCCCCCTGACTTGGTACCCCAGCTTTATCTACGTGGACCTATCCTGTAGACCATATCCCATTGGTCTTATACTTTGCCCTTTTCCCCTGGCTTTATGCTCTGGCCTTATTCCCTTGGCCTTATTTCCCTGTCCTTATTCCCACATGTCTTATCTTCCTCCCCTGACCTTATTCCATTGGCCTTATCCCCATGGCCTTGTCTTTTTGGCATTATCTTCCTGACCATACCACATTGGCCTTATGGTATAGCCTTATTTCCTGTCCTTATGCCTCCATGCCTAATGACCCTATAGTTTACTCCCCTGACCACATTCCATTAGCCTTTTCTCCTGGCCTTGTCACCCTGGCTGTATCCCCCAGGGTTATCCCTCTGGCCTTGTCCCTGTGGTAGTATCAGACTGCCCTTATCTCTATTATGATATGCTACTGGCTTTACATTTTAAAACTGTCTTCATGGTATTATGTACTTGGTCCTTTAAAGTCTTATTTCCATGGCCTTATCCTACTGGCCTTATCCCACTGGACTTATCTGACTGGCGTTATCCACCTGGCCTTACCCACCTGGCCCTGTCTCACTGGCACTATTCTGTTGGCCCTAAAGTCCTGACCATATCCTATTTTCCTTATGTTTTATATTTGTTCCCTGGCTTTGTCTCCTTTGCCTCTTTACCCTTGCCTTGTCCCCTTGCACTTGTTCTCATCGTCTTCCTCCTCTGGCCTTAGTACCTTGGTCTTAACTCCTTGGCCTTATCCACCTGTATTTAAGTCCTGACCATATGCTATTGACTTTAATTTTGCCTTATTTTCCTGGGCTCATCAGCAGGATGTCATTCTCTTGGTCTTATCCCCATGACCTTATCCCCCCACTTTATCCCCCTGACAATATACCCCTGGCCTTGTCTCACTTGCATCATCCTGCTAGCCTTGTTCCCCTGGCCTTGTCCCCTGCCTTGGGACCCTGGCCTTATCCACCTGTACTTATCCTGCTGACCATATCCCATTGGCCGTTATCCCCTGACCACATCCCATTGGTCTTAACTTCTGGCCTTATCCCTCTGTCCTTATCCCACCATGCCTAATCCCCCTGACCATAACTCGTTGGCATTTCACCCTGGCCTTGTCATTATGGGAGCATCACCCAGGATTATCCCCCTGGCCTTGTCTTCCTGGCACTGCCACACTAATCTTATTTCTCTTACCACACTGCATTGGCCTTAAATTTTACATTGTCCCCTGGCATTATAAACTTTGCCTTATAGGCCTGGATTATTTCTGTGGCCTTAACTACCTGTCCTTATACCCCTGGTCTTATCCCCATGGCCCTATTCCCCTTACCATATCCCATTGCCTTATGTTTTGCTCTTGTCCCTTGGCTCTATATTCCTGGCCTTGTCCCGTGGCTTTCTCCTCCTGTCTTTATCTCCCTGGCCTTTTCCCCTTTGCCTTATCCCTTTAGCCCTATCATCCTGGCCTTATCCATCTGTCATCATGTTGTGACCATCTCCCATTGGCCTTATATTTTTGCCTTATTCCCCTGGCTTTGTCTACTTGACCTTATCCCCATGACCTTATCCCACTGATCTTATCATTTGGTCTCATTTCCCTGTTCCTATCCCCCATGCCTTATACCCTGGCATCATGTCTCTGACCATATCCCATTTGCCTTATCCCCCTGCTCTTGTCACCCTGACCATATACCTCAGGATTATTCACCTGGCATTGCTCCCAGGCAGTAACATACTGGCTTTATGTCCCTGACCACATCCCACTGGCCTTATGTTTTGACATTGTCCCAATAACGTTATACACTTGGCCTTAGAAAAGCTTATTTTCATGGCTTTATCTCACTGACCTTACCCTCCTCCCCTTATTCCACTGGCCTTATCCCACTGCCCTGGTCTCAGTGGCATTATCTCTCTGGCCCTATCTCAGCGGCCTCATCCCCCTGACAGTTCCCTTTGGCCTTAGCCCCTGACCATATCCCATTGGTATTATACCCATGGTCATATCCCATTGGCCTTATTCCCCTAAATATATCCCAGTGGCCTTATAGCTCTGAACATATCTCACTGGCCTTATCCACCTGACCACTTCCCAGTGGCCTTAATATTTGGCCTTATCAGGCTGTCCTTATCCCCCCATGCCTGTCCCCTTTACCGTATCCCATTGGCTTTAACTGTTGGCCTTATCCCTCTGTCCATATCCCCATGACCTTGTCTTATTGGCCTTCTCTTCCTGACCATATCCCAAAGGCCTTATCCCCTGACCATATCCTATTGATCTTATCCCCCTGACCATATCTCTTTGCCCTTATCTCTTTGGCCATATCCTTCTGACCATATATCATTGGCCTTATCCCATATCCATGTCCTATTGGCTTTATCCCCCTGTCCGTATCTCTTTGGCTTTGTCTTCCTAACTATATCTCACTTGCCTTATCCCCCAACCATGTCTCATTGACCTTATGCCCCTGACCATATTTCATTGGCTTTATCTCCCTCATCATATTCCATTGGCCTTAACTTTCAGACTTATACTCCTGTCCATATTCCATTGGCCTTAACTTTTGGCCTTATCCCCATGTTCTTATCTCCCAATCCCTTATCTCCCGGCCATATGCCACTGGTGTTATCATTTGGCCTCATCCCCATGGTCTTATCCCTCTTGCCTTGTTCCCCTGGCATTCTCTTTCTGACCATGTCCCATCGGCCCTATCTTTTGGCTTTGTTCTCCTGGATGTAGCCCTGTGGCCATATCACCCTGTCCTTATCTCCCTCAGTTATACCCCTGGCATTATCCCCCTAGCATTATCCGTTGGCCGTATACCCTGGCTGTATTCTTCTGACCATATGCCATTTGCCTTATCTTTTAGCCTGGTCCCCCTGGGTATTTTCCTCTACCCTTATCCTCCTGGCTTTAACCCCCTGATAATATCCCATAGGCCTAATCTTTTGACCTTGTCTCTCTGGCCTCATCATCCTGACCTTATTCTCCTGGCTTTATCCCCTGACCATATCCCATTTCCCTTATATTTTACCCTCGTCCCTCTTGCCTTGTCCACTTGGCCTTATCCTTCTGGCCTCGTTCTGCCTGCCCTCTTCCTCCTGTCCTTATTCCACTGGATCTATTCCCTTGACCATATCACATTGGCCTTACATTTCAGCCTTTTGTCCTGGCTTTTTCTCCATGTCCTTATTGATCTGTCCTTATTCCCCTGACTATATACCATTGGCCTTGTCTTTTGACTTTTTCCCCCTAGCCTTACCCACTGGCTTATCCCCCTGGCCTTATCCCATTGGCCTTACCCCTTGTTCTTATCCCACTGGCTCATCCCCTGTCCTTATACCACTGGTGTCATCCCCCTGACCATAATCCGTAGGCTTTATCTTTTGGTCTTATCCCCCTGGCCTCATCCAACTGGCCTTATCCTTCTGGCCTTCTTCCACTGGACTTACCTGCCTGGCCATATCCCCTTTGTCTTATTCTATTGGCCATATGCCCCTGCCTTACTTTTCTCACCTTACTTACCTGGCCTATCTTTCTGGCCCTATCCCTCTAGTTTTGTCCATTTAACTTTATGCTCCTGGTCTGACTTCCTTATTTTTACCCACTTGGACATTTCTGCTATGCTTACCTTCTTGGCCTTACCCACCTGGTCTTATCTTTATGGCCTTACTCCCATACCACATCACCCTGGCTTTGTGCTCCTGGCCTGATTCCTCTGACTTTATCCACATGCTCTGATGCTGCTGGCCAGGTCCCATTGGTGTTTCACTCTGTTCTTATCCCTTTAGCCTTACTCTTTTGGCCATATCTTCATGACCTTGCTTTAACTTGTTGGCCTCACCCACCTGATGCTATCCAAGTAGCTTCATTTAGGTGGCTTTAAATTCTTAACCTTAAACACCTGTTTTACCCTCTTTTATTATTCCCCTGGTATTTTGCCTCTAGGGTGACATAACTGGATTATCAATCTATTTTACCCACCTGGCCTTAATCTTTTAGTTTTACCCACCTGGCATCAACTTGTTGCCCTTACCCACCTGAGATTAACCACCTAACTTTATTCAGGTGGCCTTAAATTTTCTGCTTTAACCTAATGGTCTTAGCCACCTGGTTTTGTCCTGATGTCCTTACTCCACTGCTCATACCACCATAGTTGTACCCATCTTGAGTTAACCCACTGGGTTTATGCCCCTGGCCTCTTTCCCGTGTTTTACCTTCTGGCCTTACCAACCTAGATTAACCAGGCTTGTGTTACTCCTCCACTCTTATTTCCCTCAGACACATACGGTTATCCTCCTGGCCTAAACTTCATGGCCTTGCAAATCCAAATTACTAACCTAGATTACCCATCTTGTCTTATATTCATTCCCCTCACCCCCAGCCTTATTCCCATAGCTTTGCCCTATCTTGCTTTACCAACCTGGCCTTGCACACCATGCTTTACCCATGTGGTCTTACCCAACTGGACTTAGCCTGATGGCCTTACCAAACTGGATTACCCACCTTACATTACCCACCAGGTCCTACTCACTTAGCTTTCACATTTGACCTCAGCCTTGTGGTGTTTTGTGCCTGGCCTTATCCTACTGGTCTGAAATTATTGGCCATAGTACACCGGCCATACTCCTGGCCTTATCCCCTTGGCATTAATCTCCTGGCTTTAACCTTCTAGCTTTACCTACTTGGCTTTATTGAGGTACTGGCCATCACTCTCTTTGTTTTACCCTCTTGGGTTTTTCCCTCTGGGTTTACTCCTGTGGATTATTGCCCTTCCCTTATTCCCCTAGATTTACCCTCCAGCTTAGACACCTTGTTTTATCCAACTGGACTTCCCCACAGATCCTTAACCTCTTGGCCTTTCAGCTAAGACCCAACTGATCTTACCTACCTGGCATTACACACTTGGCTTTCCCATCTGGCCTCAATCTTCCTGTCTTACTCACCTGGCCTACCCAAGTGGCCTTAACACCGTGTCCTTAGGCCCCTGGTCTAACTCCTGTATCCATATTCTTATGGCCATACCCCTAGGCATAATCCCCTGCCATCATTTCTTTTGCCTTAACCCTGGCTTTAATTTCTTGGCTTTAACCTATTTGCATTACCCACATGCCCTTAGTACACTGAGCTTACCCTCTGGCCTTATCTTCTTATCTTGATATCACCTCCTAAGGTTAGGCTTACCTCCTAACCTTAACAACCTGGCCTTGGACACCCCACATTAAATTCATGGCCTTAACCTTCTGGTCTTACCCAGCTAACTTGAGCTTCCTGGTGTTACTAACCTATCCTTAAACTCTTGACTGAACTTACCTGGTGTTAATTACCTAGATTTACTCAGCTGACTTTAACCTTCTGGTCTTACCCATGTGGACTTCCAACCTGGCCTTCACCTTATGTCCTCTCCCCCTGACCCTAATGACTTGGCCTTATCCCCTGGCTATATTTCCTGGCCTTCTAACCCTGACTTTGTCTCCCTGGCCTTATTCTGCTGGGCTAACCCACCTGGTCTTACTAACCTCTTGACATTAGTCTAATGGTCTTAATTTTATTGACTTATCACCTGCCCTTAACCTCTGGCCTTACTCTTTCAGTCTGTTACCATGGCCATATCCCCTGGTCTTGAAACAGAGGGAAGGGCCTGAAGAAAAAAAATATTTCTGTCTCTTTAAAACTTCCCCCATTGTTTTTGGGAACTGCAGCCTGGTCTGCATTCCTGAGGCAGGTTAAATCCTTTGTTAAAAGAGATGACTCAGCCATCCCAAATGGCACAAGCCCCCTCAGGTAGGCAGCCACTGGAAGTTACAAGCTTTGTCTTTCGCAGAGATGGAAGGATTAAATTGTTAACCACAATGGCCTAGAACTGAGATCCATTTAAAAGCTCTGTATTTCTGCTTATGTTCAGGAAATTTGGATTTTGAGATCAAAAGATCTACCATTTTTTCCTCCTTTGTTGGCAAAATAATAAATTTCTCTTTCTTTTTCCTCAAACCACTTATTCTTGTTCTCCAGCCTTGAGGACATGTTCCGGGCTTTTGGTAACAGATTTTGTCATCCCTGGTGTGGGCCCTCATTGGTTTCCCACTAGAATGGCACCCTGCGACTGCTAGAAGAGGCAGGGAGCAGCTCTGGGTCAAGCCATAGGTGAGAGCATCTCCTTTTCAGGCAAGAAAGAAAGGGATTCCTAGCACATGCCAACATGCTGGGGTGCAATTAGATTGGAGGAGCCCTATCCCTTTCTACTTGAAGTAGATGCAGCTCCAACCAACTTGAACTGATTTGAGGAGAAGGAAACAGATTTGGGAGGCATCACAGCAGACATGGCCTTTTGTAAGTAAAGTCCCCCAGGACTCTGAGACCTGTTTCCACCCATTTGGGGAGATGGTTTCTGACCTCCCTGTTGGTGAGAGGTGCCATTGGTGGGTGGAAGTCTAGCAGTTTAGTGGGACTTGGAACCTGGTTTGGATTTGGAGCTTTTTGCAGTTCCCATGGAATGGGAGGATTAGACCACCCATTTGGGTGGGGTTTTTGAACCTTCCAGTTGGAGTGGCATTTATTTTCTTTGGATTCCCATTTGTGAAATGTCTGGCCCTATGGCAGGGCATCTGGTGCAGTGTTTGTCCCCTTTGCATTCCCATTCGTTTGATAGGCCTGGCATTTTGTGTTGAGAATTCTCTGTATTGTCTGTGTTTTTTTGCAAAGTTTTGTTGCACCATAGGAAAGTTGCATCTAAAAGTCCCTTGGGACAAATTTTGGCTGAATAGTTAACTTCTAACTGCTAACCTAGGTCTAAGGACAATGGTTTGATTGTAATCCAGTGTATGTGCTGGAGCATGGGGGAAAGTGACTGTTAAATGAAACGTTAAATTGTACTGTCTTGTAACTGAAATTATTTTATCAAAGGTCAGGTAAATGGGACAAGATCCCATATGTATTGACTTATTGGGTAGGAAATGTCTATTTATTTGAAGTTGGACATTTCATGTTTAATAATGTAATGTGATCTTAAAGCCTTGGGATAAAGTTTACGGTTTAAACAGTTAAATCTCTTTGGCGGAAGGGGGAACTGGTGTACACGGCCTGCCACCAAGTAGCAAGGGGGTTGGGCGAGAGAGCCTATTGGCCTTATACTTACGGCTTATCCACCTGGTGTTAGCCTGTTGGCCTTATACGCTGGCTTGCACATCTGGCCTTAATCTTCTGGCTTATACTGCTGGGCTTAACCACCTAATGTTAACTGCCTAGCCATATTCACCTGGATATGACTTCTGGTTTAACCCACCTGGTTTGCCCACCTTTCCTTACTTATTTGTGCTTAATTTCCTAACCTTACTTGCCTGGCTTTATTAACTCCTTTCTTTAAGAACCAAGTCTTAACCTCATGGTCATAACCAACCTGGCTCATTCATGTGGCTTACCTATCTTGTCTTAATCACACGTCCGTACTCTGTGGTCATAAACCTTGGCCTTATCCTTCTAGGCTTATCCAGCCTACAGTACCCCTCTGGCCTTACTCACCTGACCATACCCTACCAACCGTAACATCATGGCCTTGTCAATGTGGATTACTCACCTGGATACCCACCTGGATTACCAACCTAGATTACCCAAATGGTTTTACCCTTCAGGCCTTACCCACCAGCCTCACTCCTGGCCTTCATATTGCTCTCTTACACGCCCAGATTTCTCCCCCTGGCTGTACTCCCCAGCCCTTAACTCACAGTGCTTACCCTTCTTTGCATACCTGCTTGGCTTTCCCCCTGTCCTTACCCCTCTAGCTTTAATTTCCCAGCATTAATCTAGTGGTCTTACTGACCTACCCTCACCCACATGGCCTTAGGCCTCCTAGTCTTTGCCTCTGACTTTAGCAAGCTGGATTACCCACCTGGCCTTACTCATCAGATCTTACCCATTCTGCCTTCACACCTGGCCTCAACCTTCAGGTCCTACTCACCTAGCCTTACCATACTAGCTTTACTCCAGTGGCATTAGTGCTCTGGCCATACCCACTGGCTTTATGCCCCTGGCCTTATTCCTCTGAACCTCCCTTTCTTTACCTACCTGGCCTTACATCCTAGACTGTATACCTACCTTGGTCTTACCCTAGTAGCTGTAACCTCATGGCCATATACACTATGCCTTAACTTCTTGGCCTTAACCCACCTTTACTTAACTACCTAGTTTTATTCGGCTGGCCTTAAAAATCCATGTCTTACCTTCACTGTCTTACCAACCTGGTATTAGCTTATTGGCCTTATATGGCTGGCTTACCCACCTGGCCTTAATCTTCTGGTCTTAGCCTACTGGCCTTACCTGGTGTTAACCGGGTGTTAACCACCTGGTGTTAAACGGCATTCTCTACCTGTATTACCCACCTAACTCCCTACACATTCTTAGCCACCGTATCTTATCCAGCTGGGCTTCACTCCTGGCCTTAACCTACTGTCTTATCCACCTGGCTTTACTCTCCATGCCTGACCCACTGGCCCTGTTATCCTCCAGGCATTACTCACCCAATCTGAACCTTATGTCCTTACTCACCTTCCCTTAACTCTGTGGCCTTTTCCATATGTCTTTACCCCTAGAAATTTACCATTTTTTGCATTAACCCCACCCCATTCCACCACCCCACCCCTATTTGTTTGGCTTTACCATTTTCTCCTCACCTACATGGCCCTACCCACATAGCCAGCCTCACACATCTGGCCTTGACAACTGGAATTCTACTTTTTACCCACCTGGCATTAACCACTGTGCTTGCCACCTGATATTACCCCTGACTTAACTTTCTCACTGTACCCACCTACTTGTTAATTACCTAGCTTTATATAGCTGGCTTTAACCTGCTTGCATTACCCACCTGGCCTTACCTATCTGGTCTTAATTTCCTGGCCTTACATACCTGGCTTAACCACATGGCTCTACCCACTTGGCCTTACCCATCCAGCCATATTCCCTTGTTTTTACATTTTGGCCTAATCCCCAGTGTTCTCCTGGCCATGCTTACCTGGACCTATCCACCTGGCCATATCAACCTCCTGGCCATACTCATCCAGTCTTATTCTCTTGGCCATACCCACTTTGCTTTACCTGCCTTGCCTAAATTTTCCAGGCTTAACCTAGTGGCTGCACCGATCTATCCTTACCCACCTGGCCTCAGCTCCTTGGTCTTCCCTAACTGCCTTTCCTCCTGACCTTATTCCACTGTGGTTTTCCCCCTGGCCTTAACCACTCCTTGGCCAGGGACTGGCTCACCAGCTCCCACCACTGCTATCTTCTCACCAGGGCAGTTTCCACCTGATCTCTGTGGTCTGGTGCTATATCAAGGGCGGTGGCCTTAGGAGGTGCCATCCATGCATGGCCAACACTCTCACTCCAGTTGTCTTCAAAGTTGCACACCCCTGGGCATTGCAGAGCTTGTGTTCCTACAACATTGCTGAGGCCAGCGTGATGGAGACTTCTGGAAGGAACTTGGACCTGGTCTCTCCAAGCTGAGACCTGGAAACTGCTGGGTTCCTGTGTGAGGTCCTGCTTTCTTCCCTGGCCTGGCTGGCTCGCGCTTGGCCTATGTAGCAGGTGGCCTACATGGTCAGTATGAAGTCCTTTTATCCAGCCCCTGTCATAGCTCAGGGGAGGTATCGGGGTGGAGCCTGCAGCATAGTCAGGCTGAGAAAGGGCAGTCGAACTACTGTCCACGTGATGGATCCCTCACAGGTGGTCTTTCTAACCCACCCTGGCTGTGATCCTGCCATAGAGCTCATGGGCAGCTCTGGCTTTCCCCTTATTCTGTAGCACGTGGAGTTTTAGAGAAGTCCAGGAAATTGCCCAATGACCTTGCCAGACTTAGCGTCTGGGCAGCCTGACTTGAAGCCAGATCCACTCACCCCTGATGACCCCTAACTTACCTGGGATCACACCATGGGGTCAGAATTTGTTATCTCAATTTCTTCCATGGAAGAGTGCATTTGGATATATTTAGGTTGTTTAATTTTATGTTCATGAAATCCATGAACCCCATCCCTGTCTCCTGGTCCTGCTGCCTGTGGTAAGTGGCCTCACAGGGCTGACCCACGTATTGGAGTGCACCACACACATGTGCACCCTTGGGGTTCCAGCTGCCCTGTGTGGCCCAAACAACACCCTTTTCTCGAGGCTGCACCTCTGAGGCTTCCTCCAGATACGGATCTCTGGGCCAAAGCTCTGCCTCTTGGGACTGACATTTCACTGAGAATTGGCAGAAAAGAAAAAATTTTCACTGGCTTTCTTGGAGAAGCAGAATGAGGCTGAGAATTTTGGTAAGTTTCCTTCCTAAAAATGGAAGGTATTTGTACTCTCTGCATTAATTATATGCTACCTTTCCTTTAGCATTCTATCGTGAGCATTTTTCTCTGCCATGGAGACTTTGGTTTTCAGTGATCATGTGGGTTTTGTCTGTCATGACCATTTCCAGGAGATGGAGCTGCTGGCATTAACAGGAAGTGCAGCCTGGGCACAGCTCCAAAGACCTGGGTGTTCTGGGTGTTGCTGGAGTTGTTTGCATGACAGGCACCTTTTTGTCTTCTCAGGATGGAATTTTATAGGACTCTTTAACAAGGATGATTTCTTAACAACTTTAACTTTGTAGTTCTTGTAGGTATTGTGTTTATTATTGTTGTTATTTTCTGCAGGTTGTTTTAAATGCAGAACTAAAAGTCCTGATAGACTAGAATCTTAGGCCTACAAAAGGTAAGGGAGCCTGTTTTGGAAATATGTCCATTGATGAATGTATTAATATGGATGTGTTTATTATTTGATGATATCAAATCCTGTTGTTAAGTATGGAAACTTCCACTGTAGAAGGTTTCTTGCTCTAGGAACCCTCACGGGTCAACTCAGGGACTCATAACATTTGTACATACCCACAAATGCACCCCAGCAACTTTGTTCATTCTGATTTCTAACTTATATGTACTATTTGCAAAAGTTCAGAAACTGTAGACAAATGTAAAGAAGAACATAAAGATCACTTGTATTTCCTTCCACCCAAAGATAATGAAACAGCTCAGCAGTGGTATGGGCTCTTCAGGGAGCTTCCTCTGTGGCTGGTCCCGCCGAAAGCTGTTGAAAAGTGAAGGCTCTGCCATGGTACCATGGTGCACACCCTGACACAGCAGGGCTCTGGCTGACTTCTGCCTCCCTGTGGACTTCGAGTGCCAGGCTGTGGACAGCCCTCCCCATGTGCTTCCTGCAGCAAGGAGGCAGGAGGGCATGCTGGATCCTGCTTCTCTGGTCAGGCTAATCCTGCAGTGTGAGTGTCCCAAGGATGGAGATCACAGAGCCCTCTTAGGATTAAGCACCGTATTTTTGAGCTTTTCATCTTGATGATTTGTATCATTCACAGATTACCTGAGAAAAATACTACTGAATTGAACATTTAATATTTTCAGAAATTTCAGACACAATGTTTTTTATTCAAGTCATGAAGCAGAAACAATAATGAAGGAGTTCTCAAAATTCTTTCCCTGGAAATGATAAAGTTTCTCATTATGGCGATTACTTTGAATTTCTCTGTTATCTGGATACATCCAAATCAGCTTTCTTATTACCACATGCTGGTTATCTTCTTTTTATACTTACTAACAAATCTGTGTTGAAATCTACCCTGAGGTTAATTGTGAGCCGAAGAGTTGAATCCGAGGGACGAGGAAATGAAATGCGCCGGCCTGACTTCTGGAGCAGCGGAAGACTCTCTGTGTGGCAGGTTGGACCTGGGGCGCTCTCTGTGGGGTTCCCCTTTGCTGAGCTCGAGTGTCTCTCTGGCTTCAGCTGTGGGTCGTGGCCACCAAGCTTCCGTGGGAGCCTCAGGACAGGCCCTTAGTGCCACTGAGGTCGGTGGGCAGCCGACTGCCCGCCTCAGCCTCTCAGGCTCCCTGGCGGTGCCTCTTCCTGCCTGCCAGGGAACAGTCCCCGCTGCGCACTCGGGCTCGCTTCCACCGCACAGGCAGTTGTTGTAAACTTACCTTTGAACAGGCAACATGTTCATCTTGTTGTAAAACTTTGAAGTTTGACAAGGCGCACAGTGAGATCTCCCCTTGGCCCCATTCCCTGCTCTCTCCTGCCCAAGCAGGCGGGCACCATCATTCAGCTCTTGTGTTCCTTCTCTGTAACAGACAGAGCTGTGGGTCTTCGTGGTGAGTGTGCGTCCCAGCTTCCCAAGCAGACGCTGTTCTGGGCCGTGGGGCTGTGGGGGTCAGGGGGAGCATCTCAGCCCCGAGGAGCCCCTATGTGTGGGCATGAAGATGCCCTTGGGGTGGGACTCCCACAGGGCCCGAATCGCTGTTGTAGCTGTGGGCAGAGACACTGCCTGCCATAAGCCTCAGGAGCCAACTTGCTTCCTAACCAGAAGTAGAGTCTCTGTGTCCTTTAGCCCTGTGCACTCTCCTGCTGTGTGCCCTGCTGTCCCCCTTGTCCTCAGGCATAGAGGCGTGGGCTCTGTGTGTGCTCCCTTCACCCGCCCTTGGCATCTTCACTGGCAGATCCCTTGTGCTTTGTAGTTCAGGACAGCTGAGGATGACGTTAGCCAGTGTTCCAGCTCCCGTGAGCTGCTCACTGGGTTGTTTCTGAGGGTTCCACCATGTGGGAGAGCTCAGTGGACTCCTGCAGGTTGTCCACCTTGGAGTGCCCTTTGATGGAGCTGTTGCCCCTGGTTCCTTCCTCAGCAGCACTTAGCAGGTGCTTTGGGTGCACAGCGAGCCGGACCCTTGCCCTCCTCAGCACATGCCCTGGGCACCCAGGAGGTTTCTAAGGCTGGAAAGGCATCTTGTGCCTCTGATATTGGAGGCAGAACAGGAGCTGTCCAGGTGGGAAAGGCTGCCAGAGGAGAGGGCACAGTAAACTTGGAGCCCAGACACTAGGTTGGCCTGGCACAGGAGTCCCATTGCTTTGTGTCTCTCTATCCCCTCCACCCTCTGCCTGCAGCCAGTTCACCTTGGCTCTCAGGCCCTCGGAGCTGATGCATTCCTTATTCCTCATGGGAATTCCAGGACAGAATTCAGTGAGTGAGTGACCAGCATGACATCTGACAGCCAGCCACCTGTGCTTCTCTTGAGAGGACAGTAGACTCAGGATTGGGTTTCCACTTCATCCCTCCTGTAGCATTCCTGGGACCCTGGTCTCCCTGTGCTTCGGCCACAAACTTGGGCTACTCTTGCCCTGTCTGAGTCCTTGTCCTGGTCCTGCTAATTTCTCCCCGCATCACTGCCTCCCCGCACTGTACTTGGCTGGGGACATTGGTGTCTCCCCTCCCCCTCCTCGTCTTCCTCCTGCTAGGGATGGTCCATTTCCAGATTACCCTGTGCCCATCAGGGTTCTCTAGGGACACAGAGCCAGTGGGGGATACGGGATACATAAAAAAGAGATTCATTTCACGGAACTGGCCTGCATGCTTGCGGGGCTGGCAAGACTGAAATCTGCAGGGTCGGCTGGAAACTGACAGGAATTGATGCTGAGATCTTGAGGCACAACATATATCTCCTCTCAGGAACTGCAGTTTTTGATTTCAAAGGCTTCAAGTGGTTAGATTAGCTCGGTCCACATTACTGAGACGCGTGTGAAATATGTGCATATATACACACACACGATTTTAAGTAAAAGTAGTCACATATGTAAATGGGCAAATATGTACTGTTCCTGGCACACAGTAGGCACTCTAGAAACCTGCCACTATCTGGGCGTGGTGCTGCGCCTGTAGTCCCAGCTACTGGGAGGCTGAGGGGGTAGGTTGGCTTGAGCCCAGCAGGAGCTCTGCGCCGCTAGCCTTGGCAATAACAAAGGAAAAGGTGTTGCTAGTTGTCATTATTATTGTTTCCTCATTATTTTCAAAACTCTTCCTTCCCTCATGCAACCACTGCCAATCGTTGGTTCTGGTTGTCTGGAGTTACAGCCAGAGGGGGAAGGGAAGCTGTGAGACGAACGCTAACGTCTTCCCCTGTATTTCCTCAGTTGATCCTGAGCCTGAGTGGAGGCTGAGGCAGAGTCGGGGAAGACAGGAAGCTGAGGAGTGGAGGCTGTGAGATCGGGCTGAGCAGGACTGCACTTCAGGCGCATCTGTGAGGGCGACGAGGAGAGATCCCAGGTGTCCCTGGAGGTGGAGTTGGGATTCAGAGTCCGGAGCAGGCTACATGCCTCTCGCCAGGTGGAAGGGGGCTGGCAGTGGGCAGTGGGCAGCGGCCAGCAGGCCCTGGGCGTTACAGCTGGGGGTGGGTGGCAGAGAGGAGCAGGAGGGCAAATGGAGGGCACTCAGGTCAGAGGAGGACCAGGGCAAGCACAGGACCTGTGGGCAGGAGGGAGCCCTGGGGTGCGGGAGGTAGCCAGTCGTGGGGACATCAGGGAAAGGATTTAGAAGTAGCTGTGGGAATGGAAGCCTCATTGCAGTGGGCTGAGGGGCTGAGACGGATGAGGAAGTAGAGAGCTTTCTATTTCAGGAAGTAGTTGAATAACGTGAACCATTTGTCGTGTGCTTCAGAGACAGGGCACTGACGTGCCAGCACTCTGCACTGCCATATCATCCAGCTTGTGCCCGCGAACCTTCTCCACGTGTGCATGCAGGGCTGAGACGGGAGGAGCAGCGCCGAGGTGAGGCTGCTGGGACTTGGAGGATGGCCACACAAAACCGTTATCAAAGTCAAAATTGTGATTTGAGATCATATTCAAGCAATGAAATGGTATTTTGTGCATTTCTAAAGAGGAACAAGACTCCTTTGATGTGAAAGAGACTGGTTTTGGACTCAATAAGAATTAATTAAGGGACAAAACTAGGTGAGTTTAGATCCATTATAATATTACGACTTAAAAAAAAATAGTACCTACATCATTTACTGCGTGCGCCTCCCAGTACGCGTTCTCACGTGGGAGAGGACAGCTGTCCCAAGAGCAGCTCTGAAGTGAATCTGGTAAGTAAGATACATAAGAATTTCCTTAATTGCAGAAATAATGCAGGAACTTTTAGTTGTATTTCAGACTGTCAGTAGCATACATCTCTTATTAATTGTTGTTTCAGGACATATAAATTGCCAACAGTGTTTTAGAAAGTCCTGAAAGGTATGTACAGTAAATAATTTCTGGATGGCAAGGAAAGCGGAACCAGGACGAGTTCAAGCAGGACAGGGTTGTGCCTGCATTTCAGAACTTTCCAACTAAGATTCTTCTAAGACTACAATTCTGAGGACTTTTTGCCTTTATTTGCCATTTTGTCCTGAATGCCTTTTCAAAGCTGATTCTCTTTCAACCCCCAGTCCCCGGACACTGCCCTGAGAGGCTGATAGTCAGGGCAGCTTGTGTGTGAAGGGCTGGAGCATTGTCATGGTGACTATCTGCACCTCCCGGCCCCGACAGTGGTGTGGGGACCTTGCAGAATATGTTCGACAGGTGTGCCTGGCTTACCCGCGGATGCCCCTCCCAAGGCAGACCTGGAAGATAGAAAACCAATCCCATGACACATTAGGTCTGACCCAAAGTGAAAGGGTTGTTTGTCTACTTTAGAAGTCTTGCATTTTACATGATTCCCACCCATTTCCATAGCAAAATAATAGCAATATAGGTCCGCGAATACTCACTGAGTGCTTGCTGGGAGCCAGGCACAATCCCTACCTGTAATTTAATTTTTATAACTTTGTGGGGGTGTTATTATTCTAATTCCCATTTAACAGTTGAGGAAAGTTACAGAAAGAGACTTAGTTACATAAGTCGAGGGCCCATATTCAGGCCACCAGTGGCCAGTGTACATAAGAGGAAAATTCATTGCTGTTGCCTTTCACAACACAGTTAATATGATGGAAATCTGGTCCTTGAAAAAATGACTAAGCACTCGCCAGGCCCTGGGGATACAGTCCTGCAGCCTGCATGCTGGTGGGGAGGGGGACAGGAAACAGATACTACTGGGTGCAGCATGGCAGGAGGGGTCCACGCCTGGAAGAAAAATGAAGGGGGAAGAGCGCTTGTGTCGGGAGAGTCTCTGTGATATGCAGCGTCCGTGTGGAGACCGCAGGGTGTGAGGGATGTTTTGGGGAGGAGACAGCAAGTGCAAAGGCCCTGAGGCGGGAGTGTGCCTCCCCTGTGCACAAATGGCAGGGGGTGGCCGGAGTGCAGCAGCCTGAGCAGGCTGGCAGGGCTGGAGCAGTGGGGAGCCAGATCCGGGGGGGCCTCGGCCGCATCGGGTGCTAGAACTCTCAACATAGTTCTAGTTTCAATTCACCTGAAACCAGGTCCGTTCCTTCCTTTCCTCCGAGGGCATGTCTGTAACTGGATGAGGAGCCTGAAGGGCTGGTGCCGGCCAAGTGTCATCTCGGACATCGCGAGACTCCAGGGCAGTGCTGGGGTCCCGTAGCCCTGAAAGACTCTGCAGTGGAGGCTGCCGTGCTCCAGGTGAGACACTGGCCCCTGTGTTGAAGGACTCTGATGAGGACGTTGCTGATGACCCCGTGTCAGACCCTCATGGTCTGCACAGATGGGGAATTGGGAGTCTTCTGTCCAGGAACCTGCTACTCGGGGCAGGGGCGAGGCGGCGCGTTTGCCCCTCGTGTTCCGTAACCCCCTTCCTCCCCACGCTTGCGTGTGAGGAGGACGCGAGGATCAGGCGGAAGGACGAGGAGAGAGCGAGAGCAGTGACAGCCCTGGACAAAGATGCGATAGACACCTGCCTGCCGGAATGGCGTGTGCTGAAACTGAAGAGTCACATTTAATCATCTTTTCTTGCTTTTGACCTGAGGTGGGTTCTAAAAAACATGATGAAGGGTCATTGTATTGACTCCTCAAGATGTTCAAGTATCTGTTTAAAGTTACCCTTGGTTGCGAATCCAGAGGTGGGTGCTCAAGCAGTCGTGACTGAGAATGTGAGTATTTTTAATCATAAAATAGGATTCTCTAAATTGCTTTAAGAAAACATTTATGTGACTAGAACTTACATATCATATGTGTGTCATCACTGTGTCCCCCAGACACACAGTGACCAACTGTGACCAACATGCTACTTTCCCAGGTGCACTTTTATACTATTTAATTGTGAATGCAGAAGACTTAAATAGTTTTTACATAAAAATAACTCCAGGCTGGAGAAACATAGAAGAGCATAACTCATGTTCACACATCTTATGTAAGCACTTGGATCATTTTCTTTGATAACGGTGCTGTGTCAGATTGCTATGGAGTTACCTTAGTGCTTTTGAATGAATTGAAAAACCCATAATAATTTTAAGAAATCTTCCCCTATGTAAACATTAGGAATACACAGCTGTTCTCATCTACCCAGTGTAGACTGCAGATGGACTCAAAGGAGTTGTCCAGTGTGTGGAAAGTGGAGACTGATCTGATATTTGAGGTCAATGGAAAAGAATTCGAAATCAAGTAGTGTGTTTTGTCCTGGAGCAAGTAAACACACTTTGTTGCTAAGCCCTGGATTGTCACTGGAACCTAGACTGATATTAACTGAGACCCACTCTGTCTTACTTCTTTTCAGTTTCCACATTCCCTCTACCTGGATTGAAAGTCATTATTTGCTAAAAGTTTAATAGTGGGTGAGTGTGTGTGTGTGTGTGTGTGTGTGTGTGCGAGTATTTGTGCAAACCATATAAAGCCTAGAACACTACCCTACCTTCATATTTTAACAGACCATGATGCCAACATAATGTTCAAAGTCTTACGTGTTAAAAGTTCTGTGGCCGCATTAGATCATATCGTGGATCACTCTGTAACTCCTGTCAACTGGCACCTGAGCTCCCTTTCTCCTAAGGAACCTGATAGTGCTAAGTGAAGAAACAGTGTACCACCAAGGACAGTGATTCTGTGCAAAGCCATCGACCATTACCCATCCTTGACTCACAAACATCACAACCCATAATGAGTCCTCCATCAAGGTAAAGCCAGTGAAAATGAATAATCAGTGTTAAAAACTTGGTGCTTAAATATATCTACACCTTCGTGTTGATCCTCTCTGTGTGGATTTAAGTTCCCCTCCACTGGGGGTCTAATTCAAAGCTTACTACAGAGGATCCTTTTTCATGAATCCTCAGCTCCATGGAGTAGGGTTTTTTCTATGTGTAAGCAGCATAAAGAAGGTAACACATGGGGAGGAGCTATTCAGAGGTAGGGCGGCTCATGCAAGCAGGCCTGGCCTTGGAGAGGGCAGCCCCGCAAACAGCCTAGGCTGTTTGTTTTCTGCAGCCTTGCAACTCAAAATGAGGTCTGGGAAACAGGGGACTTTGTGCACTGGCATCAGCTGGGAGTGTGTTAAAATGTAAAATCTCAGCCCCACCCCAAATCTGCAGTGTCAGAACCTGCACTGGATAGGATTCCCAGGTGATTCCTTTGCTCGTTTAGCGTTTGAGAAACAGCTGCTCTAGAACACACTGGGGAGCTGTTTGAGGTCTTTGGGTCAAATGTGGAGTGACTTGACGTTTCTGCTTGGCCTAAAGCTCCTCAACTAAGACAGGCTTCCCGGGTTAATTCATTTAAGATCAATTTTTTTGGATAAAAATTGACCTGTGGTTCACAGGTTTAACCTTCTGGGTTTTGCAGCCCAAACATACATTTAAGCGCTTATTATGTGTAAGGCAGTGTTACCAGAAGGATGTGGTTTGAATATTCGTAATGGAACCAGTTTCTCAGAATATAGAATAATGGTGCAATGTTTAGCCCATTTTTAAAATCCTCCAAAATTAGAATTTATAGATGTTGCTGAATCTCCTTTCATACCTTTACCCATGGTCAGTACAGTTGTAATGGCTGTAGAGGTAGTTAGAGCCAAAATAAGCCAAGCAGAGAGGTGAAATAGTGACTATAAATTACTCTTTCAGATTTAAATGAGGCTTTGATAGCAGTTAAAAAACAAGGATTAGATTTATAATAATTTGTTATAATTAAGGAGTTACAATTTTGGTTACAGAATTTACGCCAAACTACTCCTAATGTTTGTATCTTTTAGTATTTCTGTTGCTTTGCAAATAAGTTATAGTCATTATAATTGGTAATCCGTATTAAAGTTTAAAATTTTTTAAATAAAAGTAAAACACGCTTCCTGAAATTTCATTCAAGATAATACTTTCACTTGGCAAACTTCTACATGATATAAAATAATCCCATCTTAAAGTATAATTAGCACATACTCAGAATAAGTACTGTTATTTAAAGAGTGTATATATTTTTTAAAGTAAATGAAATTAAATAAAAGGGCTTTATTCATACTTCCTGGGACGCTTGGGGTAAGAGCGGATTATATCAACTAATGTAGAGAAAGATCCCACCAGAACAAAAGGGAGAAAGGCATGGGCAAGGCTGGATGTCCTTCTTGGTAGTTATTTTGTTTTTACCCCTTTCTTCTTGGGTTGATTTACCCCTCTCCCCCATATGCAGGAAAAGATTCCCTTGAACTTTGCCTTTAGGAAACCTAAAATTCAAGTTCAGCTCCCAAGGGAGCCTGGGCCAACAGTTACATTAACCTCTTTGTGGCATTTGAGCAACACATAGAAAATGTCAAAGACTAGTTTTAAAAATGAGAATAAAAACATCTAACATGCTGGGTAGAATCAAACTCTGACAACTGGGTACAGTAAAAAAGTACATCCTATTTACTTGATGGGCTTGTAATTAGTCCAGAGGTGTAATGCTAGTGTTCATTTAATCTTCTCCAATCCTTTACATGAAGTTGCGGGTGTCTCAAAGGGTGCCTGTGTTCTTTTGGCTGCTGAGTTCATGCAGGAAGATGTCGGGAGATCCAGGAGCCTGAAGTCGATTGAAAGGCTCTTGGGTTTTTGTGACACGTCTCTTTAGATGGCTGTGAAAGTATTCCACTGCTGTCATTTGTAGGAGGAAATGAAGATAAAATGCAGGCTGCCACCTGCACTGCTTGGACTCTCGCAGTTGTTGGTGATGAATTTCAAAACCAGACCCTGTTTCCACCTATAGGACATTTCCAAGTCTGGGAAGCACTCCTCTAAGTAATTCATGAAAATGAGGAGCCCTTTTGTTTGCCAGAAGTTAGTACAAAATGGGAAGAAATACAGATTGATGACTGAATCAGAAGTTGAAATTACCCCGGAGGTTAGATTTTAAAATCCAACTCCAGTTAAATGCAGGGATATATATTTCTTAGATACGGTATTTTGAATGTTTTAAAAGAATGCCTTGTGATCTCATATTTTATATCCCTAATTCTAAGAAAGAAATTGTTTTGCTAAACTTATGGCTTATTCCAAAGAAGCAGCTTTGGAGGAATTTTTGGAGAGTGGAGGTGTGGGAGGAAGGCATTGTCTGGACTCCATGGGCTCTGGTGACCTTTAAAGATCCTGAGAGTTCTTCACAGGTTGCCAGTGACTTGGAATGGAAAGGAAGAAGAGCCAGATGGAGGCCGTCAGAGGACAATCGCGATGCCCACGGCAGGTAAGTGATTGGTTCCTGTATTTCCCCCCAGACTTGCTAGCTAGGCTGGAGAGGGGCAGGGAAGGTAGAGGGAAGGGGGCAGGCTGTGGAGTGTGGACAGAGCACACACTGTGGACTCAGAGGTGTGGGCTCCCACCCCAGTCCCACCCCTCCCTAG
>CAUYSK010007044.1:0-19414 GCA_963575035.1 Avahi laniger | reverse complement strand
AAGAAAAGAAAGAAAGAAAGAAAAAGAAAGTGTGACTAAACCAATATTCAGAAATAATCCAGAAACTGACTAGAAGTGGAGCCATATGTTGGATTTTGCAGACAAAGATTTCAAAGCAGCTATTAAAAATAAGTTAAAAGTTATAAAATATAGTGTTGGATGTCAGAAAGTGATACCCCAGTGTGGAGGCTTTTAAGAAGCAGCCTCAGAAGCAAAGCTTCTCTCTGACCTTCTTCTGTCCTCCTGTTTCTCGCCCCTCACTGTCTTTAAGGCAAGCCATGGAAACTAGAATCCCTCTTTCCCAAGGCAGGTAATAGAAACCAGAACCCTTTTACTCCAAACACAAAAATATCACTCTAACCTTATCCACTCCCTGCCTTTCTGTATAATAACTCACCATAAAGAAATTAAGATTCTAATTCCAGAGGGGTCTTGCCCCATACCTGGAAAGAACAAATACTGCACAGAGGCAAAAAAAGAAAAATAAATCTGGACAGGTCTTGCTGAGTCTCCTCAGTTTATTAGCACTAGATTATACCCTTTTTGCCCAATCATGTATCTACACAGCTGTCTATACTTCATTGAACCTAATCATAAAAATAGATACTTTTCCATGTACCTTTGAGTCTTAATTGTCAAGGCTCCTGTGTCCCATAAAACTATCATCAAATAAATTTGTTACTTTTTCTCTTGTTAGCCTGTTTTTGTTAAAGAGATGTTGGCTATGACCCTTATGATGGGGAAAAAAGTGATCACATCCTTGCTACCCCTGCAATAGTGTGTTCAAAGAATTGAAGGATAATATTAATTTGTAAAGAAAGAGATTGTTAATCTACATATAGAAACAAAAAGTATAAAGAATAATATTTGCAATTGAAAATTGTGATTGTTCAAATAAACATTTTGGTAGATAACATCAGCAGAAGATTGACAATGCAAAATTGGATAGCCACATACAGAAGAATGAAACAGCACCTTATCTCTTGCCATATGTAAAACTTAATGCAAGATGAATTAAAGACCTAAATATAAGCCATGACATCACAAAAATTCTAGAAGAAAACATAGGAAATACTCTTCTAGTCATCAGCATAAGCAAATAATTTATGACTAAGACCCCAAAGGCAAATATAGCAAAAACAATAATAAATAAATGGAACAATTATATTAAAAAGCTTCTTCATAGCAAAGGAAATAATCAGCACAGTAAATATACAACCTACAGAATAGGAGAAAATATTTTCAAATTATACATTAAACAAAGGGCTAATATCTAGAATCTACAAAGAACTCAAAGAAATCTGAAAAGAAAAAAGAAAAACCAAACAACTCTACCAAAAAGTGGACAAAAGACATGAACAGAAGTTTTTCAAAAGAAGATAGACAAATGGCCTGTAAACACATGAAAAACTACTCAAAATCACTAATCATCAGGAAAATGCCAATTAAAACCATAATGAGATATCACCTTATTCTTTTCAGAATGGGCACTATTAAAAAAGTCTCAAAAAAATAGATATTGGCATGGATGCAGAGAGAAAGGAATGCTTATACACTGTTGGTGGGACTGCAGATTAGTTCAGCCTCTGTGGAAAATAGTATAGATTCCTCAAAGAAATAATATAGACTTATCATTCAATTCAGGAATCTCACTACTGGGTATCTATCCAAAGGAAAATAAGTCATTTTATCAAAAAGACACCTGCACTCAGATGTTTATTGCAGCACAATTCATAATTTCAAAGATATGCAATCAATCTAAGTGCCCATCAATTCATGAGTAGATGAAGAAAATGTGGTATATGTATACCGTGGACTACTATTCAGCCATAAAATAGGAATGATATAATGTCTTTTGCAGCAACTTGGATAGAATTAGAGACCATTATCCTAGGTGAATTATCTCAATAATGGAAAAATAAACACCACATGTTCTCACTAATAAATAAGAGCTTAACAATGGGTACACATGCACACAAAGAGATATAAAGGACATTGGAAACCAAAACGGGTCAGGGATAAAACTTTACCTATTGGGTATAATGAACACTATTCTGATGATGTACACACTAAGAGCCCTGACTTAAACATTATACAAGGTATTCATGTAACAAAAACATTTGTACCTCCTTAATCTGTTTAAATTAAAAAAAATATTCCCTTGGCATGATAGTTGACCACTTTCTCTTGCTCAGTATGATCGTCGTGGTCTCTGTTTCCTCTTTAAGCCTGCTTCTGCTTTTCCAGAGCAGCAGTTGGCTTCACCATCTCAATTTCTTCTTGTCCTGATAAGCCAGGCCAGGTCTTAGTGGCTTCTACTACATAAAGAATATGACGTTTGACCTTTCTCACTTCTTCTAGCTGAAGAAGAAGGATTGGAGTCTGGGTTTTTGGTTTGTTCTAGTGTCATTCAAGGTCACTTTTCACTTGTTAGCTGTTATTGGCTTGAATCTTTAAAAACTATTAACAGCAAACTGCAGCATCATATACTTCATTTTAAATTTGTTATTTTTATATCTTGCAGTCCAATACAGGAAAGTGATTGCCATTTGTGGCGTTTCTGCTCTGGCATGTTGATTATATTTTCATATAGACACCACAGGAAGATGAAGGACCACACAACTATCAGGAGGAAGCTTAAGCCAAGGTTTACATTGCTCTGAACTTCCTCCTTTAAGTGGTATCTTCATTAACTAGCCTCTTTTCTGTCAAATCCAAATCTTTCCTCTCTGACCTCATCACTATCTCCATCTCTGTGACACTCATGGCAGTCTATAATTTTCTGCATCCTATTATAATAGTCATGAGGAATTAGACTTGTCAAAGAATTCTGTGGAAGGTGGCATGTACTTGGAGATCTTAAAGACCACAACATTGGAAAAAGATCCACTCAAGCCCTAAGCTGGATATCTGACAACAGTGACATTAACTAACTATAGATTTAAGTAAAATAAAATTTTTATTTTCAAAAAAAAGGAAATACAAGGAGAAAGAATCAGTGAATAAAAAGCAAGAACAATAGAAATTACTCAATCTGAAGAGCAAAAAGAAAAAAATAAGAAAATACACAGAACATATGAGTCCTGTGGGACCATATAATATGGTGCAAAATTGTATAATTGTGATCCTATAAGAAAAGGGGGAGAAGAACAAGTATTTGGAGAAATAATGGCTGATAATTTCACATAATCCATGGAAAGCATTACTTTACAGATCGAAGAACTCAACAAACCATAAACAGAGATAAGCAAAATGTGCTTATCAGAGAAAAATGTGTAAGAACAAAAGAAAATCTGGAAAACAACAAGAAGAAAACAACATATTACATAAGGAGAAAAATCATAAAATATGATAGAAAGCAAGAGATACTGTTACAAAATATTCCATATAGTAAAGTTAAAAAGAAAAACAAATTTGTCAAACAAGAATTCAATATCCAGTAAAGATATGTTATAAGAGTGAAAGCAAGATAAGGCAAGACAAAGAAATATTGAGATAAAACCAAAATAAAAAAGTTGTCTTCAGCAAATTTTTGCTACAAGGAAGGCTAAAGAAAGTTAGCCAGTTTGGAGGAAAATGACACTAAGTGGTAATTGAGATCAACAGAAAGAGATTCAGGATCAAGGGTAAATGTATGAGTAAATATAAGAGATTATTTTTTGTTTCTTTTCTTCTTTTAATTTATTAAAACATGTATCATTTGGCAAAGCAAAAATTAAAACTATATGTGGAGGTTACAATGCATATAGATATAAGATTTATATAAAAAACAAAACAAAAGAGAATGAAAGAATTATTTTGCAAATCATATATCTGATAAGTGGCTAATATTCACAATTTACAAAGAATTTTTCCAATTCAACAATAAAAAGCCAAATGATCCAAATAAGAAAAGCATTTTAATAATCATTTACACAAATATTACATAAAAATAGCCAATAAGCCTATTAAAAGATGCACAATGTCATTAGTCCTTAAGAAAATGAAAATCAAAACCACAATCAGATACCATTTCAACCCACTAGTATGGTTACAGTAGTAGTAAATTAAAAAGGCAAAAACAAGTGTTGGCCAGGATGTGTAGAATATGAAACCTTCATACATTGCTAGTGGGAATGGAAAATGGTAAAGCTGCTGTGGAAGATTGACAGTTCCTGAAAAAGTTAAACCTAGGATTACTGTGTGACCCAGTAATTCTTCTTCTAAGTATATACCAAGAGAACAGAAAACTTGTGCTCATGCAAAACCTTGCACACAAATATTTACAGCAGTGTTATTCATAATAGCCAACAGGTGGAAATCACCCAAATATTCATAAACTAATGAATGGATAGACAAAATAGAATATTCTTTAGTAATAAAAGAGAATGAAGTACTGATACATGCTACAACATGGATAAACCTTGAAAACTTACCAGATGAAAAAGTCAGACATAAAAGCACATTTATTATAAAATTTCACTTATATGACATGTCCAGAATAGTTAAAAACAGAGAAAGTGGATTAGAGGCCACAGAGACCGTGGGAAGGGAGGACAAGAAGGGATGGCAAAAAGTATGGAGCTTCTTTATGGAGTATATTAGTCATCTCAGGTTGCCATAATAAAATGTCACAATCTGGATGGTTTAAATCAGCAGTTTCCAACCTTTTTGGCACCAGGGACCAGTTTCATGGACGACAACCTTTCTATGGACAGGGTGGCGGTGGGGTGGGAGAGGCCGAGCTCAGCCGGTGATGCCACCTGCCAGTGGTGGGACCAGCTGTGAATACTGGGGAAACTTTGCTAGCTTTCCACTGCTCACCTCCTGCTGTGCACCTCCCTCCCCCAAGTTTCATGGAAGACAATTTTTCCATGGATGGGAGGGTGGGGGAAGAAGGGGCGTGACAGAGCTCTGGACTGGGTCTCTAACATGCTGGAGACCAGTACCAGTCAGTGGCCCGGGGATTGGGGACCACAGGTTTAAACAATAGAAATTTATTTCTCACAATTCTGGAGGCTAGAAGTTCAAAATCAAGGTGCCCTCAGAGTGAGTCTCTCGTGAGGTCTTTCTATCTGGCTTGTAGATAATCATCTTCTCACTGTGTCTTCACATAATCTTTCCTCTATTAGCACATGCAAATACAGATCTGGTATCTTTATTTTCTTACAAAGACACCAGTCAAGTCAGATTGGGGTCCCACATTTATGACCTCATTTAATTTTAATTGTCACCCTAAAGACACTAAATACAGTCACATGGGGGTTAGGGCTTTAACATATGAAGTTTTCTGTGTTTTTTTGCCAGGAGCTTAGAGGGTACAATTCAGTCCATAACATGGAGTGATGACAATGTTCTGATATATAAGTTGTATTTCAATAAAATGTGTATGTGTTTATGTTTGCATATGTATGTGTGTGTTATTGCTCACATTTCATTGATATTCTGTGACTATGTGTGATCTACTTTGAGAGCTCATAATTCCTGGGACCCTCACACACAATAGGCGTCCACATTCACTCACCAACTCTTTACAAGGAGACCCCTAGGTAGTCACAGGAAAATTGGAGGCAGGGCACAGACTTGTTGAAGCCCAAACACTTCAGCTTCAAAATCCTGTATGATTCCTGAAACCCATAAAAGGGAACCTCTGGTGAGGTTGTGTCATAGGTAACATTCACTGGTGCTGAGAAAGTGATAAAAGCAAAAGCAACAATTATGCTCTCAGAAATTATCCGGCTCTGTTCCCAGGCAAACATGCCTTGCCTCTGAGGGAAAAGCAGAAGCGAAAGCTTTCTGCCCCTGTGAGAGGCTGCTATAGTTTGAATGACGATATCCCCTCCAAAATTCATGTGGAAACTTAATCCCTGATGTCACAGCATTAAGAAGTGGCACCTTTGGAAGGTGAATAGGACATGAGGGCTCTGCCCTTATTAACGGGATTAGCACCCTTGTAAAAGGGCTGAAGCTTGAAGGGAGCAGGGCTCTTACTCTTCAATCTTTTCTGCCATGTGACGATACAATGTTCTTCCCCTGGAGGAAGCAGCAATAAGCCATCATCTTGCAAGCAGAAAGTGGCCCTGCCAGACACCAATCCTGCTGGCACGTTGGTCTTGCACCTCTCAGCCTCCAGACTGTGACAAATATATTTTTATTGTTTATAAATCATCCAGTCTGTAGTATATTGTGATGGCAACACAAACAGACTGAGACAGAAGGTCTCTAAATCCACTCAATCTCAGAATCCTGTGCTACAAAGGAAAGGTCCCCTATTATGAAAGAGAAGCAGGAAATTCTTGCCTGCCACAGATCCCCCATGGATGAAAGGCAAAGACTGTCTATGATTTTATTTTCCCACCTTTCCATTTATTCAACCGTACTGGGTTATGTGCTGAATTAATAAAAATACTCATTTTCAAGAAAAGTGTCTTCAATGTTATCTGGAGTCCATTAAATATGTACAAATAGAATGTATGTTTTTCCAATAATGATATAGTGAATACAGTTGTTGCTTGAAGAGAGGAACTAGTGAAAAAACTGAAAAATGAGTATGATTTCATATTATTCATATCATTATAAACCTTGATGTGTCATACACATGTGACACTTGCTGTAATATTAAGGGAGGGTCAACAACAAAATAAAATTGTAAAACAAGAAAGCTATATATATTTTCACGAAAGATGCTACCTGGATAAGTAAAACTTGTATTATCTTGACAGCTTGCAGAATAGAAATTGTTTTCCCCTGTAGACTCAAACAGAAACCCTGCATTCTTTCACATATTTTAATAAGCTAATATTTTGTGCAGTCTCATAGTAGATACTAGACTCTTTTTCAAAAGAACAAGAACGCTAGGGAGCACTTTATGTCTTCAGTAAGTAAAGTGAAATATCTGTTATGTATAGTAGACAAAAAAAAAAAGCCTTGGGAGACTTCTCTGTCAATCCAATAGGGAAAAAATAAATAGCTGGAGTTATAATACTGCTCAATATTGTAATTATGAAGTGCTAAATATATAGACCTATGCCATACGTCAAAGTTGAATTTATTTGCATTCATTTGCCAGGAAAGCAGTAACAGTCCAAAGCAGGCAAATCTCTTTGCTCTTAACACTAATGCCATTGCACGATTTTTTTTCCATTTAGTCACTCATAGTAACAGAATGAAGAACACTAATTAAGAGACTTGAGAGACAAATCTCTTAATTTAGACGTGAGAGACGAATAGGGAAGCAGAACAGGAAAGAAACTTATGTAAGGAGTAAATATTCTCACCCTCTCAATGTATATTCTGTTCACATTTCCACTTTAAAAAGCCAGCTAACCTGGCTTTTACCTTTAAGTGGATATAAGTAGTTAATGCAAGGCTGGAAGGGCCATCACAAGGTGTGAATTACTGTCCTATATCCTCTACCATAAAAAACATCAGAAGTCCTTTAATCAGTGAGAAATGGATGCTGTTCCTTCCTGCTGTTATAAACATTCCTGCTTTTATAACATTCAATTCTTCCTGCTGTTATAAACATTCAATTCTTTTCTGAAGGAAAACACAAATATAATTGAAGTGTAGAACTTTTTTCAAAATATAGGGTAATAATACAATATAATGAAACAAACAGAAGCAAAAATTTACATATATTATTTTCACTTTTTAAAAAATATTGGAAAATTAATGTATAATGAATAATGAAATGGAATATTTGTAAAACATCATCAATTTTGATTTAATCATTATCCAGTTGGGAGGAGTCCAGTATTCTAAGTATCATTTGCAACAAAATAATAATAGTAAGTGAAATGCTGGTGAATATTAGAAATTTGTGTTATAATTATTAAGATCATTACTATAAAATAATTACATTTATTATTTCATCATGATGAGATTTTTGATCAACTGAATCCAGAAAAACACAAACAAATAAAAATAAGTGTTATAAAACCTACATAATGGGAATTAAATACAGCAGCTTATCTTTTGATAGCAAGCAGAAAGTTTTCACTTTATTATATTATTATTTGCATCTTTCTATTAAAATAATATTTGGATATATATTGAATCTCAATAGGGAATGAGGTTACTCTGCCTAATTTATAGGAGGCTAGAATCAAAGCTGCTCTAATCAAACCTTCTTCCTCATTATGTTTAAGGATTAAACAATGTGAAAGTCCCTTAAGTCTTCAATTACTCACCTTGATATTTTATTCATTAGATGTATAACATCTGTGTTATTTCAAAATTCATCTGATATAATAATGGTGATATTTCAATCTAGCAAAAACTTTAAAATTCAAAATGTGTAATTGCAACCAATGTATCTGGAGATACATGAAAACTCATAAGTTAAAGGATTCAACACTTTCATGGCAAGATGAAAGTTTTTTATTTTCTTAGTCATATATCTGAGATATATATATATACACACATATATATATGTGTGTGTGTATATATATATATATATATATATATATATATATATATATGCAGTTTGGTGGGAAATATCCCCAATCCTGGCTCAATCCTAGCTCGAATAATGATTTGGGTGCTATGGTTCATCAATAAACTTCTAATATTTTATCATCCACAAGAAGTTTTCCCCAATAGTTACATCTTATAAAATTACCACATAATATCCAACCTAGGAAATTGACATGGTAAGTTTGTATATAATTCTACATCACTTTATTGCATGTGTAGATTTGTGTAACCAGCACCGCAATCAGGTTATAAAGCTGTACGTATTTTATTACATACATAGATTTGTGTAACCAACACTGCAATCAGATTGTAAAACTGTACCATCGCCATAAAGATTGCTCTAATCTTATCCCTTTATATTTACACTTGTCCACTTCCCCTACACCACCGTCTCTAACATCTACATGAATCTGTTTTCTATCTCTATGGTTTTGTCATTTTGGGAATGCTATTTCAACAGAATCACATAGCAGGTGCCTTTTTGAAATTGACTTCTTGACTCAGCACAATGCCCTGGAGACCCACCTGAAATTTCCACCTGAAATTTTCTGTACATCAGTAGTTCTTTTCTTTTTATTGCTGAGTAGTATTCCATGGCATGAATATGCCACATATTGTTTATCCATTCACCTATTATAAGGATTTTGGTTGTTTTCCATCTTTGGCTGTTACAAATAAAGCTACTGTCAACAATTTTATGCAGATGTTTGTGTGGACATAATTTTAATTTTTCTGTGATAAACACCCATGAGAGCAATTTCTGAGTTGTGTGGTGAGTGTATGTTTAGTTTTTTAAGAAATAGCCAACTTATTTTTATAGCGGCTGCACTATTTAAATTCTCACAAGCAATATATGAGAAGGTTTCTTCTCATCTTCACCAGCATTTGCATTATCACTTTTTGAGAAAGATCTTAACTGTCTAGTAAGTGTGTAGCGATATTGTATTGTGTTTTCTTTGTGGTGTAACAAATTTTAATTCAAAATCGACACTCTGAAAACAATAGGTAAAAAAAAATAATAAGTTCAACAAGCTCTTTTTGAATTTACAGCAGAGTACACCAACAATCACAGACCAGTTTACAATTGCCTCAAAAATTCACATTATAGCAATTAGATGCAAGTATTATATTTTTAAAAATTCATATAGTAACATTATTGTATTTCTCAGAGGCTGTCACCTCCTTCAAACATTCCTACCTAATGGTGTGTTAGACAGTTCCTCTGCTGTGTATCACCAACACGTGACTTATGGCCCAAACTGGTCTCCCTTACTGGTTGTGGTGCTTTATTTTACAGCAGATGGAGAAAAAGAAGATTTAACATCCAAAGGACACAACGGAAATTCTTTAGCAACACACGTCCCATCCACCCAGGCAGCTGGGCCAGAGGAAAGCTGGTCTCCCCCTAAACCTGGCCTCCAAGATACGCTGCCAGAGCCCAACCGCACCAACCTTGGGGACTCAGACCCGTGTACTCGTTCCACCCTGTCCCCTGGAAACCTGCGTTGAGATTTAAGTTTGTGTCCACTCTCAGGTGCAGTGACTTTATTCTTGAGCATTACAGCCCTTCCCTTTCACTAGTTTATCAGCAGTTAGGTTAAGAGAAGACATTTTGGTGTGTTTTCAATGTTTATTCTAAAGACACTATAGATTGTGGTTTTAATTTACATTTTCTTAATGGTTCATGATATTTCACATCTTTTCATGTGCTTATTTGCCATCTATGTGTCATCTTCAGTGAAAGGTCTCTTTTTCATATTGTTGATCATTTTCTAATTTTTTTACCATTGAATTTTGAGAGGATAGTCTAAATACAAGTCCTTTCTCAGATAGTTTGTCAATAATATCTTCAAGTTTGTAGCTGATTAGTCTTTCTTTTCTCTTAAAAAATCTTTTATAGAAAAAAACATACCAGTCTTGATGAAGTTCAGTTTATCAATGTGTCTTTTATGTATCATACCTTTCTTGTCATGTCTAAGAACTTTTCACCAGGCTCTAGGTTCTAAAAATTTTCTCTTGTATTATCTTCTAAAAGCTTTAGAGCTTTACATTTTACATTTAAATCTATGATCCGTTTTGAGTTAATTTTTTTTATCAGATGTGAAGTTTAGGTCAAAGTTTATTGTTTTGCCTATGGATGGTTAATTTTTCCAGCACTATTTCAGTCATTATTTCTTTGAATCTTTTTTAATCCCAATCCTCTTTCTCTATTCCTTCTGTGACTCCAATGTCACAAATGTTAGGTCTTTTATTGCAGTCTCACTGCCCCTCAGGATATTTTACTATTTTTTTCAGTCTATTTTTTCTGTGTAGTTCGGATTGGAAACTTCCCATTGTTCTATCTTTAAGTTAAGTTATTCTTTTCACCATCCTCTCCATTCTGCTGTTGAATCCATTTATTGAGATTTTTGTAATATTTTGATTATTCTAATTTTTAATTCTGAAACTTCCATTTGTTTATTTTTTGTATCTTCTATTTCTTACTGAAAATTTTGACTTTTTATTTGATTTGACCATGCTTGCTATGGTTGACTATTTGTGTCTCAAAATTCCTATGTTGAACTTCTAATCCCCAAGGTGATGGTGTTAAAGTGTGAGACGTTTTGGTAGGTGATTAGGTCATGAGGGTGGAGCCCTCAGGAAGGGGATTAGCATTCTGTAAAAATGGCTTGGAGAGCTCATTTTTCCGTTTTCTCATAGGAGGACACAGTGAAAAGACTGCTGTCATTTATGAACCAGGAAGCCGAACTTCACCTTTAAGCAACTGCAGGTACCTTGATCTTAAACTTCCCAGAATCAAAAATGATTGGAAATATATTTCTACTCTTTATAGGCCAATCAGTCAATGGAATTTTGTTAGAACAGCCCAAAGAGCTTAAGACTATGCTGTTAATTTCTTCTTAAAGCATCCTTTTTTACGATGGCTATTTTAAAATCCTTGCCAGATAACTCTAAAATCTGTATTATTTTAGTGTTGGCATCTACTGATTTTCTGTTTTATTCAGTTTGAGATTGTGTTTGATTTTTGTACAAAGAGTATTATTTATTTTTTTATTATTGAAGTCTAGATATTTGGACTGTCAAGATACTCTGGATCTCATTTAAATCTTGTGTTTTGTCAGGTCTCCTCTGATACCACTCCATCAGGGAAGGAAGATATGGCTTTGTGGAGACCAAATGGGGCGGATGTCCTGGTTTCCACTTGGCCTCCACAGTAACCTGAGAAGAGAGGGGTTTGTCATCACTGCTGAGTGGGAGAGGGGTTCCAGGTCCTCACTCAGGCTTTGCTGATATCAGTATCAACCTCATAATTTCTCAGGTTCTGAGGCTTCCTTTTTTTTTTCTCCATCTTTTATAGCTACACCATTTTGTATTCCTACCAGAAATATATGAGATATCCACTTGCTTCACACTCTCAACAAAATTTGCTATTTTTAAAAATGTATCTTCCAATACATGTGCAGTGATTAGGTACTCACTGAGATTTTAACTTAAAGTTACCTAATAACTAGTGATTATAATAATTTTTTATGGTATTATATGTAATTACTAGATCTCCTGTTGTGCATCATTTTTCCAAGTCTTTTGTCCATTTTAAAAAAAATTGGCTATTTGTCTTCTTCCTAAAGAATTTTGAAAGGTCGTCATTTATTTAGTATATAAACTTTTTTATAATCAGTTATATGTTTTATAAAATAAGATGGCACAATTAAGGCACTAACACAGCAACAATTACATTAAATATAAATTGTGTTTCTCTTGTCTGTCATTTTCTTAATATTACCTTTTGATGAACAAAAGTTTTCAATTTTATTGACATTCAGTTTATAAACATTCTTTTCTCTTATAGACCATACATTTTATGTCTGATCTGAGAAATTTTTTAGCCAAGGTCACATAACTTTTCTTTTGTTATTTCTGCTAAAACATTTATATATTTAGCTTTGGTTATAAGTGTATGATCCATTTCATATTATTTTGGAGTATGTGATAAAATGTATAGATTGGGGTAAATTTTTAAAACATGGACTTCCTATTGTTGAAGAATTGTATGTAGAAATCCATACTTCTTACATTGAATAGTATTTGCTAATTTCTTGGAAATCAATTGACATGTATTTGTGTGTATATTTTCAACTCTCTATTTTATCTCATTGATCTTTATGTCAATCTTTTTACCAAAACCACAGTGTTGCTCACAGTAATTTCAAAATAGGGTTAAAGTGCGGTACTGTGAGTCCTCCGACTTTATTCTTATTTATTCTTTAAAATCTTTGGTTTCCTTTTACATACATATTTTGAAATCAGCTTAGTCTACTCTTTAGAGGGAAAAATGTGATTTTGGTTGGGATTGCATTGAATCTATAGAACAGCTTGGAGAGAATTGATATATAAACAATATTGAGTCTTCCAATACAGGCATACAAAATATCAATATATTTATTTATATTTTTTCTTATTTATTTAGTAAGTGTTTTGTAGTTTCCAGCCTAAATATCTTATACACATTTTGTTGGATTTACATTTCGCTATTTCATGGTTTTATTATTATAAATGGTACTTATATTTAAAAATTTAAATTTCTATCTATTTATTGTTGGTATATAGAAATGCATTTTTTGTGTATTTATTTTAAATCTTCTGACCTTGTCAAACTCTTTTATTTCTTATAATAAATTTTGAATTTTCTTCATATACAACACATCACTTGTAAATATACAGTGCTATTTCTTCCTCCCCAAAATCTTCCTTTCATTTCTGTTAGTAGTGGTAGTGGTGTTTTACCTCATCGTACTTGCTAGACCTCTCTGTATGTTGTTGAAGAGAAATGATGAAAGTAAACATTTTTTGCCTTGTTTCCAATCTTAGAGGGAAAACATTTTTGTCTTTTATGATCAATGATGATGTTAGCTAAAAGTTTTCTTAGGTCCTCTTTGTCAAGTTGAGGAAGTTCCTTCTATTCTTAGTTTTCTGGAGGATTTTTTTTATTTTGAAATTTTCAAATTACTTTCCTACATCTGTTTACAAGAATCTATATTTTTGTTCTTTAGTATGCATTATGGCAAATTATTCAAATTGATTTTTAGATTTAGATCCAATATTCAATTTTCAGGATAAACTCCAATTGATCATGATATTCATTTTCTATGCTACTGAATTAACTATTGCTATTGTTCTGTCATTTTTTTAATAGTTTTTCACCAGTTTTTATATCAGAGAAATACTACTCTCATAAAATGAGTTGGAAAGTGTTTCTTCATTTTCTATTTCCTGAAAAACTTTGTGAATGAGAGGTTTCATGTGTTCCTTAAATTCTTGATAGAATTCAGAAGTTAATGCATATGAGCTTGGAATTTTCTTTTTTGGATGATTTTTAAATAGATACATGAAAATTCAAGTTACATATTTATTTTTTGGGGGGAAAACTTTAGTATGATCTTCCTCTTAAGAAATTTGCTTATATCATCAAAGTTGTAAAACTTATGGTTATAAAGTGGTCCATAACATTCCTGCATTACACTTATGTTTACAGTGTTGGTAACAGTGTCTCCTACTTCATTCCTGATATTTGGAACTAATTTGTGTTTCTTCTTCTCCGTTGCTTATTTCCTTCCTTTATTCTCCCTCCTCCTTCCTTTTTCTCTGTTTTCCTGTGGTCATTCTTATGAGAGTTTTATTAATTTTATTAATAGTATTGAAGAACCAGAATTTAATCTGATTGATTTTTTTTTTTACTATTGTTTTCTGATTTCAATTTTATTAATTTCTGCTCTCATCTTTACCACTTTCTTCCTGGATCCTGTTTCTGTGCAGCAGTGGAATTTTATTGTAGCCACCTGTGTGAGTTTACTAGATGACAACGGAGGCTTGAATTTGGAGAGGTACAGTGGCTACTGGCCCCCAGAGCAAGGCACACTCCAGCAAAAAACACTGCTGGTGGGACTGCAAACTAGTGCAACCTCTGCGGAAAACAATACGGAGATACCTTAAAGAGATGCAAGTAGAATTGCCATTTGATCCAGCAATCCCATTACTGGGCATCTACCCAAAAGAACAAAAGACACTCCATGAAAATGACACCTTCACCCGAATGTTTATAGCGGCACAATTCACAATTGCTAAGATGTGGAAATAACCCAGGTGTTCATCAATACATGAGTGGATTAATAAACTGTGGTATATGTATACCATGGAGTACTACTCAGCTTTAAGAAACAGTGGTGATATAGCACCTCTTGTATTCTCCTGGAAAGAGCTGGAACACATTCTACTAAGTATCCCAAGAATGGAAAAACAAGCACCACATGTACTCACCATCAAATTGGTATTAACTGATCAACACATAAGTACACATATAAGAGTAATATCTATTGGATGTCGGGCAGTGGGCAGGGGGGAGAGGGAGAAGGGACGGGTATATGCATACACAAAGAGTGCGATGCGCACCATCTGGGGGATGGACACGTTTGAAACTCGCACTTTGGGGTGGAAGGCGGGCAAGGGCAACATACGTAACCTAAACATCTGTATCCTCATAATATACTGAAATAAATATATATATGTAAAGAAAAAAAGATTCCAGTTTCAAGATGGCATTGTGCTTCAGCAGTTTAGTTCACAGGGGCCTGGGGAGTGTATAATGTGTGCTACTATTTTTGGAGTAATACAGCTAGGTGAATTTCCGGCAGCTCCCCAAATGTGCTAAGGGTTTGTGAAGCCTGGGATTCTCCTGTAGTTATGGATTACAGGTGTCTGTGATGGCAATAGAGGCTGGTAAGGGCTTTCTGTTTGCCTTTAACCCTCAAAGGGAAGTCTCTCCTGGTTCTGTGCCACTCCCTGAAGGGCAGACAACTTAGCAGAGGGAGGGGCCTCCCCTCTTTATGCTGCCGTCCTGGGCTTCAGTGCTCCATAGCAATCTCGCCACTCTACTGCTTGCACTCTCCCTGAGACACTCAAGTCAAATTTTAGCTGTTTATTCATTGTTGTGGTCCTTTTTTGTGCAAAAGAGAAGCACCAGATCCCTCTAGTCAGCAATCTTGTGAACATGACTCGTGTATATATTTTTGATGTTCCTACAACGAATATAGAATTATAGCTGTTCAGACAAATAAGTGATTATAAAGTATATATATATAAAAAAACTTACAGATGCACATATTATAACATGATAAATAAGTATATAGAGGTTTCTATGGTGTATAAATATAAATTTTTAACATTATATACTTAACTAATTTTGTAGAATTTTTATAAATGAACAAACAAAATTTTAATATATAGAGTTGCATGTCTATTGTTTACTTGTGTGATGCAAGTATATACTTTTCTTTTTTATGTGCATATTAAGAGAGACAATTTGCCCATTTTCTACTTTCTGTGATACTTAAAAAAATATTTAAAGTCTTTTAAATCTAATTAACTGAATAAAACATCCAAATTAAAAAATATGTATTCATAATGCCAGTGCACATTGGAATACTTCCTACTGTGAAATATATGTGAATGAATATCTCAGAAGGCTTATTTGTAGACAACCCCCATCTGAGAATATGTTGGCAGAGAAGTAAGACACATCTAATTACTGTTATAGAAATGAAAATGCAGGTAGCTTATTAATACAAATAATCTCTAACTAAAATTTGCATTTGCTACTATTATCGTTTATTCCAAAATAATGCTTAAAGATCTAAGGAATTACATTTGCTCAATATTCAGATTTTTTTCTGTTTAAAGACAAACAAAAGTTTGCATCTATCCATTCTTTGGATAATCCAATATGCTTTATACAAAAATCTAATTCTTTAACCATTTACATATATGTAGTACTTTTTGAATTGATTAAGTACTCATATTTAAATGATAAATTCAGATAAAATGGTATAAATAGACCCATAAAATTGTATTAAAAATATTATGAGAACCAAACAGAAAATGCATGTATTATATGAATATTAAAATAAACACAGAGAACATTTTGGAGCAAATATCATGGTATTGGATTAGTAATGATGGAGATAGATATATATATATACCACATTTATGAATAGTATTAATTTATTGTACTTTGATAAAATGAACTAAAATGTATAAAATCTCTATTACTTTTCAGCATCAGTACTTTTTGTTTTGATTATATTTATCAATTTAAATGTTAATAAGCAGTTAGAAGGAAAAAATTATTTTTTGCAAATATAATCTGTTGTTTATTCCAAGGTATCATAATATGTTGAATATCTTGGCATATTCACTTAGTTTTTCAATAAGTATTAATTCAATATTTTTCCTCTTAAAAATATAAATACCATTAGAAACAACATGTTGGAGTGTTGGTTTTGAATAAGTATATATTACTCTTAGTGGAGAGTAGCTAATAAAGAGATACTGAATTTATAAGAGTTTTTGTTTTTTCCTTGAAAAGAGTCTGTCATAGAAAATATAATATTAAATATCTATTATTTTCTCAACACTTAATGAAATTTTCACTCCATTAATAATGATAAGTGGTACTAATTTATGAATAATTTATCAATTTCTAAGACTTAAGCACTAATAATATATCATGTGCTAAGTTCTAACACTCATTTAATCAACTCAGTACCTTATGGCATCAAAAAAGATTCTCCTTTTACATAGTACAAAGGTAACTAATGTGTTTATGATACAATGTAATAAATTATGTATCTGTTTTTTATTGTTACTGTAACAAATTACCACACACTTATTGGCTTAATATAACACATTTATTGTCTTACAGTTTTATAGATCAGAAGTCCAATATGGATCTCACTGGGCTAAATCAACGGGTCAGCAAGATTGCATTTCTTTCTGGAGGTCTAGAGGAGAATCAATTTCTTTGCCTTTTCTAGTTCCTAATGGCCAGCCACTTTCTTTAGTTTATGGCTGTCTTCAAAGCCAATAATGTTATATCACTCTGACCCTTCTTTCATGCACATAGCCAGGAAATTTCTTAGTATTTATTGAATCATGTGATTATTATTAAATCTTCCTAAAGAGATCTTCGCTTTGAGATAGGAGTATCCTGATGTGGCACTTTTGCCTAAATAGAAAGAAATGCAGTACATATGATAATTAATAATAATACTAACATTGATAATATAAATAATAGTAACAATGACAACCATGCTAACTATGTGTCCAGGTACAGTGTATGTGAAAGGATGACCCTGTGTATTTTTCACAAACCTTATGCTGAATCTCTAAATCGTTGTGACAAGAAAGGATTACAAAAAGTCCTTCTCTGTTTATTATCAAAAATGCATGGTTATGGTGTTTTCTTATGCAAGCCAGATTGTGATTTGCAGAGCAATGTGTCCTTTCCCCTGCCTGTTCATAACTCTTGGTTAAAGGGCGAGAAGCATGTGAAGCATTTTATATAATAAAGCGTGTTTTAGATAAAGCAACCTTGCATTTTATAGTAGAAAGAAAGATGTCAAGGTGAAAGCCTTTGAATCTATTCAGTTAAACTCCATATAATTTTATTTTATTTTTTCAGTGATTATATGAAAGGCATTCACAGAGAAGAGGGGTGGTTGAGTGGTGGTGGTGCTGATGGTAAAAACAAGAATTAGGCATGATACTTGCTTTTATTTTGCCCAAGAATGTCTATTGTAGACATGTGATGAAAATCTTGAAGTGCCATAGGCAAAAAAATATTCTATCCTTTTTAAAAGATAAACGGAAAAGTCTTGACAAATTGAATACTAGTTTTGATATAAAGATGACATTTATTGACTGCCTTTTACTTTCTCTCTGTTTCTCTTGCCTAATCCTTTTAAAATTGAATTATTTTGAGCTTTCTTAAATAGTTCGTTTTTAGGAAGGGGACGAGGCAAAATAAATAAAAACTTTGATATGTATGGGTCTTATACGGAGCTCCATCCCATAGTGTTCATGTAAACATGTTTGTGTGTTTTAGAATTTGAGCCCTGAAGAGATGAGAGCCATATATTCTATTCTGTACTAATATGAAGCCAGGATAAAACTAAGCTGTTTCATGATTTACTTTAGCAATAGAGAAGTTCAGAATATGTGTCTTAATATCCAAATATAATTGAAAACTTAAATTATTTCATTAAAAATGCCAAAAATAAATTATATTTATAAGTTAAAGAAAAAATTCTTAAAACAGTTGAATTTTCTATCACCAAATATCACATGTGCTCCGACACTGGAACTATCTCAAATCACTCTTACTTCCATCTCCCACATTCTTCTGTCTTTCAGATCTACTCTTACACTTTACTTTTACTGTTTGCCATATTTCTTGCTTGTTCAAGTTCCTTTTTTTTTTTTTTCCTGCAGTCTCAAACTCCTGGGCTCAAGAGATATTCTTGTCTCAGCCTTCCAAGTAGCTAGCACTAGAGGCACATACCACCATGCCCAACTAATTTTTAAAAATTTAAGGTCTGAGAGACTGTTATGGCTGGTAACATAACATATTCACAAGTTTCTGGGATTTGGCATAGACATCTTTGCAGGTTGGCAGTTGAGACACGGATATTCTATCTTCCACTGGAATCAAACTCTAATAATGTTCAGCAACTAAATCCTTTATTGCTAATAAAATTCAGCAAGTAAAACTGGGCACCATCTGGTTTACTGATTTCATGTTCATCACCAAGTATAGATGATCAATAGGAAAGCTGTAATGAATGGTCTCTAAACCATGTAAACATTATAATTTACACAAAAGAAATGATGTTTACGCCTGTAATCCTAGCTCTCTGGGAGGCCGAAGCGGGTGGATTGTTTGAGCTCAGGAGTTCAAAACCAGCCTGAGGAAGAGCGAGACCCCGTCTCTACTAAAAATAGAAAGAAATTAATTGGACAACTAAAAATATATAGAAAAAACTAGCCGGGCATGGTGGCACATGCCTGTAGTCCCAGCTATTCGGGAGGCTGAGGCAGGAGGATCCCTTGAGCCCAGGAGTTAGAG
>CAUYSK010007043.1:0-25346 GCA_963575035.1 Avahi laniger | reverse complement strand
GACAGAAGCAGAGTCAATAGATGCTGCTGAAACTAACTTGGAAACAATTCAAACTATTTTAAGATATTAACGGTTATTCCCATGGTAACCCTATGGAAATAAACTGAAAATTTCATAGGAGAAAATTAGGAGGGATCAAAGCGGAACCCTAGGGGAAAAAAATCCATAGAACACAAGGGAGCCGACTATTTGGGCAATTTAGGAACAAAACAAAAAGATAAAATACATACAGAAAACAAATAGCAAAATTAAGGAAGTCCTTCATTTTGAGTGATTATTTTATATGTAAATGAATTAAACTCACCAATTGGGTCCACAATGCATTTGATTAAGAAAAAGCATGATCTGTATATATGCTGTTTATAGAGAATCACAATAAATTCAAAGATACAAATAGGTAGAAAGTGTAATGAGTGAAAAAGAAAAAGAAATGTAAATAGTAACAAAAAATATACTGGGGTGGCTATAGTAATACCAGCAATATAGACTTTAAGTAATAAATGGTTACAAGAGACAAACAAAGGTATTTTGTATTGAGAATGGTCAACTAATCAAGATGATATAACAATTATACACATAGGTGCACCAAGCAACAATACTGTGAAATATATAAAGACAGATTTAAAGGAAACAAATACATAGATCTACCCATGCAAGTGGGAGACTTCAATATCCTACTTTTAATAATGAATAGAACATCTAGACAGAGATTAATAGGAAATAGAGATACTGAAACAACACTATAAATCAGCTAGATTTAACAGACATCGCCAAACTCTCCACAAAACAGCTGCAGAATACATGATCTTCATAAGTACACATGGGACATTCTACAGAATGGACCCATTTTAAGACATGAAATTATTCTCAATCAGTCTTTAAATATTGAAGTCATACAGAGAAGTATCTACAACCACAATGAAATGAAGTTAGTGCAGTAGAGGGAAAATATCTTTTCCTTCCACTCAACTTAGTTTCATTGGCTGGAGGTCCCTATAACCAAAGACAGATTAACAAGAAAAAAATCATACAAGTTTGTTTAACGTTCATTTTACTCGACACAAGAGCTTTACTATGGAAATGAAAACATGAAGATATAGTTAAAAGTGAATGTTTTAATCTAGATTTCACGAATAGAAAACAGGAGTGGAGAAATATGGCACCACAAAGAGTATGAAGTGTAATAAACTAGAGGAAACTCAGCAAGTTCTGTTTGTTCAAATTCTTTTCAGCACCTCTTGTTTTGGATAAAGGGACACTCCTTTCCTCCTATATCTCATAAACAATCCAACTTTATAACATAAGAAAAAGAAGAGAAAACTTAAACCATGCTCATAGAAAGAAGAAAATGAGAATAATTGAGCAGAGATAAATAACAAATAAAAAAGCAGTAAATAAAATCAAAGGAAGAAAAAATTGGTACTTGGAAAAGAAAAACAAAATCGATGCACCGTTAGGTAGACCAACTAAGAGTGTGAAAGAGAAGATAATAAATAACTAAAATAAATAACTAAAATCAGAAATGTGGGAATATACTACCAACTGTATGGAAACCAAAAGAATTATAGGAGAATGGAAGAAATTTCATGACAAATCTAGAAGAAATGGACAAATTCATAGAAAACCACAAATTACCAATCTGACACAAGAAGAAATAGAGGCCGGGCGTGGTGGCTCACGTCCATAATCGTAGCTCTCTGGGAGGCCAAGGTGGGTGGATTGTTTGAGCTCAGGAGTTCGAAACCAGCCTGAGCAAGAGCGAGACCCCGTCTCTGCTAAAAAAAATAGAAAGCAATTAATTGGACAATTAAAAATATACAGAAAAAATTAGCCGAGGCCGGGTGCGGTGGCTCATGCCTGTAATCCTAGCTCTCTGGGAGGCCGGGGCAGGCAGATTGTTTGAGCTCAGGAGTTTGAGACCAGCCTGAGCAAGAGCGAGATCCCGCCTCTACTAAAAGTTAGAAAGAAATTAATTGGACAACTAAAAATATATAGAAAAAATTAGCCGGGTATGGTGGCGCATGCCTGTAGTCCCAGCTACTCGGGAGGCTGAGGCAGGAGGATCGCAGCAACAGAGTGAGACTCTGTCTCAAAAAAAAAAAAAAAGAATTCAGACTATTTTTTGGTTTTATCTAAAACAGGTTCAATTTTTTTTTTACAAATTTGAGACCATGTTCTTCAAGTAATTTTTATTCTATGGTTTTCAGCGATGATTATCTTACCAATTTTTTCTTTTCATGAAGTATTTTAAGTCATTATTTGCTGAATCATATTTTATTATACATATGTGCATTAACTTTGAAATTTTAATTTTGTGAATATTTAGATTATAGCATACTTTTGTTATTATAATAGTGCTGAATCAATCATTCTCTCTCTATATAATTTGTATATATCTGTATTTTGGATACTTTTCTTAAGAAAATTTCCCACGAAGGAAATAATTTGGTGAAGAGCATGAAATTTTCAGTTTATGTTAATGTATGTTGATAAGTTATTTTTCAGAAGCACTTTATCAACTTATACCTATTTTAATAGTTTATAAAAGTGGTTGTTTTTATAACGCCAGCTAACAGCAAGTACTGTTTTTAGTTTGTTGGCAAAATATGGTATTCCCTTTAGGTTAATTTGCATTTATTTGATTTTAACTTTGAAGATACTTGCATGAGCTTTTAGTCCATTTTATTTTCCCATTACTTGTTGATATCTTTCCTTTGCTGTGGACATTTATTTGATATCCTCTACCCATGAAATTAATACTACATGATTTAAAAGTGTTTTAAATGTTAGAACTATAAAATAATACAATACAGAGATAAATTACATTGCCTGGAAATTTATCTTGAAAATTCTGTTAAATTATTATGTTTCTAAATTTACTTTATTTTAAAAATATGCTTCAAAAGTGAGTGATGATTTTTGAATTAGCATTCCTCAGTTTCTTAATGTTTTCCACTGTCAGTACATCTATGAGTGATTATAAAAATTGACCCAAGGTGTTGAGAATCATCTAAGTGTAAGCCATTTCTAAGCAAAGTGGGGGCTAATGCAATTTTGGGTTACAGTCTAGTAAACACCTGAAAATTAATAGAATTTCTTCCCCTTAACCTAGGCCAGATTTATTCCCAAGCTCATGAAGGTGAAAGGCTAATGTTGACTCAATTACTGTGTCATAGGATCTTCTGATTTACGGTCTGGTAAGATCTGAACATTTTCAGTTAAACCGAGATAGCTGACATTAACTTATAAGAACTCTTTACTTTATTCCTCTGCTAAAAGTTGCTGTGTATATCCAAAGGAGGTCAAGACCTCAAAATAAGAGACTAAATTTCTTTTATGATTTGAGTCTCTTCTTTCCTCACCAGTCATAAAATGAACTGTAGAGGAGTTCATTATCTAGGGCTGGCAGGATTAATTTGTTCATTTTGTAAAAGAATGGATATGTAATAAATACATTCTTGGATGAATATATTTCAATGTAAGTATTTTAGGTAAATTTCCCACATGATTTCTCTTAAGGAGAGTTTCACCAACTTATGTTTGCCAATATAGCACTTTAACTCATTACAAAATAAACTACACGACTTAATGAATAGTAGCTATATCTCCGATCAATGGAAAGATTAATCCCACTCTCATTTGAGTTCTAAGAGTAATTTTATTTTTTTTTACCATCCTCACAACTATCATAATAAAAAGGTGGGTTTTGATATTTAGTATCTACCTAATAGAATAGCTGATAGCAATTAAATAAACTATTGGATTTAGGTAGTGACTGGTACATAGTAAGTGTATAATAAATAACAATTATAATTCTGATAATATTTTTAAATAAGTAAATAGATGCCTCTGAAATTTCATATATATCAAATACATATTATGACTAGTGTATTTTGACGTTTATTGCTTAATTGCATGTTTACAAATAGAATTGTGAGAATATAGAAAGTATTATAATTGCATTTTTAAGGATCCTAGGACCTTTGTTTCTTATCTTTTTAAACATGTTTCATTTTGAAGTATTCAGCAGACAGAGCAGTATTTCAAACAGCAAAGAAAGAACTGAACTGAAGATTTAAAATACATGCCTCTGTGATTTAACTACCAAGAGGTAAGGTTCTCAACGGCTATTTTATAGCTTTTCGATTAATTAGGGAATGACCAACAGCTGAATAACCAAAAGCCGTGCCCACCTAAATGTCTGACCACCCTCTGCACTAGGTTTGATCTACATAATACCACTAGATATCCTGTTGTCAACTTGACACCACTACGACTCTTTTGAGGGATGGAAACTGTTTCCCAGAGCCCTCTTTCCTGTATGCTTCTGGCTTGAAAATTGCCAGTAACGGGAGCTCATGTTAAACGTGGAAGGCAGAAGAGAAACGTAAGCCATTATTTTCTGGAGGTGATCACAGCCAAGCTTGGAGGCACACAAAGAATAACAGTGTCTTCCAGCAACCTCTTGAGAGCACACCCTTTGGTGCTTCAGGCTGAAATCATTACTGTCAACTCCAGTGACCATTGATGGCAATTCTCCCATGACCTGCAGTGACAGCTTCCCTGGACTTTACCCTCTCAGTTCTTCAAATGATCATGTAAGAGCTAATCGACATCAAAATCTTTATATCTGGAATACCGTGATGGCTTCTTCTCCTGATCAAATTTACTGAGTAAGTAAAACGGAAAAATTCTAAGCACAACTTTAAAATATTTTTGACTGCGGTCCCACCTGCATTTACAACCAGTTTGAATAATTTTACATTTTTGACAGTATAATACATTTTAACAGCCATACAAATTCTGTTTCAATATTTTTTTTAAAAGAATTATCTGATCTGCTAATACAAAAGACATGAGTGATCTACAGTAAATACACTGATCTTAGGTGACTTTCTATTTCTTTTAAATATTTTTTTCATATACATACAGGCAAAAAAGACACCAGACCCATACTATTTTTTTGGTTATATAGTGGGTTGAATAGTGTTTCCCCAATATTCATGTCTACCTGGAACCTCAGAATGTAACTTCATTTGGAAGTAGTGCCTTTGCAGGTGTGATTAGTTAAAATGAGAAGATAATGAATTAGGGTAGGCCCTAAATTCAGTGACTGTTGTTCTTGTAAGAAGACACACAGAGAAGGCTATGGAAAGATGGAGGCAGATGTTGGAATGATTTGACTATAACCTAAGGGATTGCTGGGAGCCACCAAAACCAGGAAGAGGAAAGGAAGGATTCTTCTCTGGAGCTTTCAGAGGGAGCATAGCCCTGCCAGCACCCTGATTCTAGACTTAAAGCCTCCAGAAGTATGAACAAAAAATTACTGTTGTTTTAAGCCACCCAGTTTGTGATAATTTGTTAGAGTAATCCTAGGAAATTAATACAGATTATTGCTAACAAACTTTCAAGGAAATATATCCCATGATATGTTAAATGTTTAGGAAAAAGTGAAAAGCCTTTTAATGAATTCATTTTAAAAATAAATTTGATAATGTTAAACAATAAAACAAATAAAAAACAATCACTTATATAAATATAAATGCAAAGATGCTAAATATATTAGCAACCTAATATTGCTAATATTGAATTAACACTAATTTAGTGAATTTAGTGAATATCTAAATTAACATTTTAAGTTAATAAATATTACCAAGTAGGATTTATTCTATGAATTCTAGGGTGGGCCAATATCTGTATAGTTTATTGATATCATCTATTATATCACAGGGATCATGGGGAAAATATATCACCTCAGTACTAAAAAGATATTTAATTAAATTTTAAAATCATTTCTTATTTAACATAAAATGTTATTTCATAAATCTACGAATTCATAAATCTATGAAAAGGAAATGCTTTTTAAATGATGAAGATTATTTATCTCAATCAAATAGCCATCATTGGCTAAGTGGAAGAACACTACCTGTTACCATTAGGGATGTGAATGCCTGCTGTCACCAGCTTCTTTGGCATTATATGAGAACTTCTAACCCAATTAATAGACAATAACATAAATAAAAATTGGAAAGAAAGAAATGTATTTTATCATTATTTGTTAATTTTATGATCTACCTTGAAAAAAACTGAAATAGTCAACTGCTAAGTATTATAATTACAAGTTTAAATGATACCTAATTATAAAATTTGTAAACAAAGTTAATTCTTTTGCTACAGACCAGCCAGAAGAAGTTAAAAATAAATTTTGAAAGTTGTTCATAATGACAACCCAAAGTATAAACAGCTGAGAATAATCTAAATGAAAACTGTAGATAGTTTTTATATAAATTTATGATGTATTACTGTGCTCCATAATAAAAGAGTTGGATAAGTACAATGATCAATCATATGTCTGGATTAAAAAATGAATAAAAATATATTGCTTTACCCCAAATTAATAAATAAATTTAGCACATTTCCATTTTTCTCTATTTAAGAAATGATAGCCAAATAATTTTCAGAAAAAGAGAAAAGTAACATTGACAAATATGCTCTACTATATATTAAATTATAAAGATAGCTGGATGAGAAAAAGGTTAAACCACAATAATTATTAGTAAAATTATGAATATAATAACGCTGATAACTGTAGGTCAGTGGGGAAATGACAGATTATTAGAAAAACCATATTTGTTGAAAAATAGATTATTATTTGTAAATAAAAATGTAGAATTCTCCTCAGGTCATATACCACAATAAATTTCTAATGGAATACAGATTTAAATGTAAAAATTAAATCCTAAAGGAGGTAGAAGAAAATCCAGCTAACATTTATATATTTTGCTATTGGGAAACTCTTTTTGTGCCTGACAATAAAATTAGTAATCACTGAAAGATGTTTTAATATATATTTATTATATTATATATTTAATATATTATTAAATTTTATGTGATCAAAAAAAAAAGAGAGAGAGAGAGAAAGAAACAGGCAGCATTAACAAGGCAAAGAAGTAAATTACAAATGCAAAGATGTTTCAATCAAAAATAGAACCACTCTGAAATCTAAAAATAGAAGTTTGAATAAGAATAATACCTTCCTATAATGGAACAACGTGCTATTAAGAATGATATTTTAGAAATTAAAAAACAAATTTAATAACCATATACGGAGGGAGTTTCTGTTTTTAAAATTAAAAGTTAAGTTAGGTAGACATACATAGAAAATCTAGAAATATGCAAATAAATAGACTACATATTTCTATATATTTGGGTAGTGATATTATTATCGATTTGCTCTTTATGATTTTTTCTATTTTTCTATCATAAATAAACATTTATTATATAATTAAAATGTTAGTCACCATGGCAAAGAAGTTTATGTAGACTAATGTTTATTGACATTAAATTGTGCATGGTATATTAAATTTTAAATGATAGCTATACAGCAGTCTATATAGCATAATTCTAAGATGTAAAAGAAAAAAGGTGGCATGCATAAACCAGAAGTTATCTCTAGAGGATGGATTTATAAATAACTTATCCTATTTTCTTTTTTATCTACATTTTTAATGTTTCAAAGTAAACAATTAAATTATTTTAAAAATATGATCAAATGCCTATTAGGCCAAATGACTGTTAAATAATTAGAATAGCCTATTTATGTTCAAATGGAGTTCAAATTATAGTTCCTTTTTTAATGTATCCAGTAAGAATTTCAGCTACTATGTTAATATTGTTCCCATTTTTCCGTAATCTACTTTTCTTCAGTTTATGTCCTATCCTAGTTCACGCAACAGCATGAGCGTCACCTGGAAGGTTGTTAGAAATGCAGAACCCCCAGCCCACCTCAGACCTGCTGAATCTGAATCTGCATTTTAGCCAGAGCTTCAGGTAACGTGTCTGATCATTAGTTTGTAACACCCTGAGTTATATTTGTCAAGTTTCCTAAAATGTCACCTCCTTATGGGTGCTTGTCCAGATCACCTCAACAAAAATAGTAAAACTCCTTCCTTCCTATTTCTCCTGAATTATTTTTCATCATAGCACTTACCATTATTTTATCCTATAGTTTATATTTATTAGTTATTATATGCTAATTGGTTTGTTTTTTAATTCTCTGTCCTCTGAGTTTAGGAGAACTTAGTGAATGGGCTTATCTGGTTGTGAAAATTGTTAAAGGTTCAGAATTGAAAAGCGAAATTGGATCGAAGTTACAAGTGGAAATAAGATCAATATTTATGCAACACATATTAAATACTTCTTAAACTACTCCTACATGCCGCATACCTGCAGTCTGCAAAGCAGTCCAACATTCCCGCCCTTAGGAAACTTTCATTCTAGTCAGCGGAGATAGGTGATATGCAAAATAAACGTTTGGTATGTTACATGGTGGGAGTTCCAAGGAAACTTAGCGGATGGGGAAAATGGAAAGTGTTGGAGTGTGCTAACAGCATTATTAGAAAAGGTTTCACTGAGAAGGTGGCATTGATACTCACTTATTTATGCCATATTACACATGAGGTACTGTCCACTACCTCTAGGTAGTGGAGAAATGGATAACAAAGGATAAATATGAGAAATTATGAAATGGAAAGGAGAAAAGTTTCAGTAGCTCCGATTAGATGGCGTTGGTTTTTATCAGCATGTAGGAAGTATGCGTACTCAGCAGAAGAAGCATTGAAGCCAGTAGGAAATATCTGGAATAGCCAATGTAGAGTCAATTTGATGGGATTCTATCCTGGCTGCTCCACTCCACCCGCCTAGATATGAACTGTGTGCACCTCTGTGCAGTCTGTGACAGACCCGCCACGAAATCCCCATGTCACAACTCAGGGCCTGACCTGTAAAAGATGATTAAGAAATGTTTGATGAAAGATCAGCGAATGAACAGGCAGAAAGATGAGGAAAAGAAAATGGCGGCATTTCCTTGGGATTGGAGAGTGGAAAAGTAGCCGCAGCAGTAACCCAGGAGAATGAGAGAACATATGATGCTAGAGGTAGCATTATTGAAATGACTGGGTTTGGGAGTCAGTGGTCTGAAGGTGTGGTCCCAAAAAGGGGCCAATGAACTTGTAAAATCAGAAAGAATCATGGGAATTAAATTCATGTTAAGGCAGAAAAGTGAACTCATTCAGGTCAAGGGAAGAAGGATAAGTAGATGTATAGGAAGCTGTGATCAAGAAAAGGAACTGCAGTGTTTCATTCTATTTCTCCATTGTGTGTTTATGATAATGGCCTAAAAGCACATCAGCTGTTGACCATTCACGGCCTAAATAAGCATGGGAATGCCATATGTAAATATTGCTAAAATCAGATTCTCATTAAAGACACTTCTGAGGAAACATAACTTTTAATGAGGGGCTTGATTAGTGTATATTCTCTGGAACAGCATGAGAGGGGAAATGATATGGGCTCTCTGCACTTGATGTCAAAAACTGATGGCAGTTTGGTGATTACAGACTTAGTAGGCATCATGTCCATGTGGTGCTAACCATCCCACCGACACTATGGGATCCACTTTGACTTCAGGCACGGTTGTTTTTTTTTTTTATTTTAGCATATTACAGGGGTACAAATGTTTAGGTTACATATATTGCCTTTGCCCTGCCCGAGTCAGAGTTTCAAGTGTGTTCATTCCCCAGACAGAGCAAACCACACCCATTAGGTGTGAATATATCCATCCCCTCCTCCTCCCTCCCACCTGCCCAACACCTGATGAATGTTACTACTGTATGAGGCCATGTAACTGGGAATAGAGTTTTATTGTTTACCAAAAAAACAGAGCTTCCTAACTGGATGGATGTATCCAGTGGTATTACCGATTGGCTTTATATCTTCTTTATAAGCTGGCTCTGCTTGGGCATGTGAATAATAACAAAATGTTTCCTCCTCTTGCAATTATAAAACACAAATACAAATTTATTAGTAAAATCAAGAGCCATTGAGTTCATTGACTACTATACTTTGTAACTCATCCAGACGGCACGCTTAGGCACCAGTATTCCTTCATCAAGTCTAATTGTTTCCTTGGTCATGTTTCAATAGTTAACATTTAACGTAACTTTTTTTTTTTTTAATGGCAGCAGTACCCTTGACAAGATGCACTTATGGATTTTCACGTTCTTTTCCTCTTGGTGACAAACTTCGATGAGAATTATGTCTGAATACAGTAAAGCCTTTGTCTGAACAACCATTCAGGGATTTAGTACAAAATGGAGTTTTTTATGGTATAAGCAGAAGCGATATGTTCTCCTGATTAGTACTCGTTGACTGCTTTTTGACTGCCTGGGAGACTGGGCCACGGCTGTTGAGTTACGGTGCCTGGTCTGCCACAAGCAGACCATGTAATCTTGTCCAGGTTACGTTACCTCTTAGCATTTCATTTGTAAAATAGGTGTAATCCTGCTTTCCTGACAGGAATGTTGTAAGGGTTAATTAATTACTATTTGTTAAGTGTGCAGAGATTGTCAGATTAAAGCATTAGGGAAGTGTCAAGTTTGTGTTATTATGGTATTATTTTTCTTTGTTTGATAGGAAATGCCATTTCTGTGTAATTTGCTTTAACAGTAAAATAAGCCACTTTAATCAATGCACAATCAAGCCCTTATTCATTGAGGACAAGGGTGTATACAGTTAGCAGGAGGACCAGTGTCAGCTGACACAAGGGCAGGAATCCGAAAATTAGGCATTGGATACAAAGAAAGCCTAGAAAATGAGACTTGGGCTGATCAGGTTCTGAGTGCCCAGCAGACTCATGTTACAGACCCAGTGCAGTCTGTTATTAGAAGAGGAAAAAAAACACAAAAAGTTTTTAACCTTAGCAATCAATACCCAACCAAAAAAATAAAATACATAATCATTCAGCACAAATATCTAAAGTGAAGGAGTTAATTTAAATTGTGTGACACTTAATTGACTACAGATAAGAATTTTCTTTCTCTTTTCTCTTAAGAGACAAAGTCTCACTTTGTCTCTCAGCAGATAAGAATTTTCTCAACAAAGTTCGATCTGTAATGACTGTAATGACTTTAATCTAAGGGTATATTCAACATCTTTGTGATTGTCAAGAATCATATTGAATTATATTCACAATACCATAATTTTACAACTTTTCTGGGCCACCAGGATTTAACTTTATTATCATTTCACCCCAGTACATAAAGTTCTATAATCTCCATTTTGAAAACCTACAGGAATAAATTTTCTATTTAACCAGTTTTCCAACTCATACTGGTAAAAAAGCCATCCTCATATCTCACTTGGACAATTGTGATGGATCCCTAATGGTCTCTCTGCTTACCCCGGCAATTCTGTGGTCTGTCTGATACACAGAGGCCAGATAAATCCCTTTAAAGGGTAAGTCAAATCATGTCACAATCCTGTTTAAAACCCACTAATAACTTCCCACCACACTCAGAACAAAATCCATCAGGATCTACATGGGAGCAGCTACTTCTCTGCCCTCATTTCCTATCACTTTTCTTCTTACGCTGTTCTAGTCTCTCTGCTTTTCTCTGTGGTCAACAAAAGCAAGTACAGTGCTTTTCCCTATGGCATTTGTACTTTCTGTTTCTTTTGCGTGGCTTCTTCCCTCCCTTCATTCAGGTCTGTGAGCAAACATTATCTGAGAGTGTTTCCCTAGGCATCCTATGTATAACTACTGCATCATTTTGCTATTACTTTATTCTACCTTAACCTGCTCTATTACACTTTTTATCACCTGCCGAGTTATACAGTCATCTCTTAGAGAGCAGGGACTTTGTTTTGTTCACTTGTTTAGTGCATAAAGAAGTGCTTGGCAAATAGTAGCTTTATCAATATTTTCTGAATACTTGACAACACACTGAGATATTGGTACTTTCCAAAACATCCCACAAAATTTTACTTGTTACCAACAATATAATTATTTATTGAATGTTGCCCAAATCAGCAGAATTCTATAAATCGAGTAATAGTTGCTACTCAAGCAAGGAATGGCATTCCCCAAACATACACATCTTCATATCTGAGAAAATTTTCTCAAAAGCATGTAAGTTTTTCATAAAATGACGACAGCTTTATAACAACAAAAAATCATTTAATTGTATTCCCCTATTCAGTAAATATATTATTTTTGCATGAATGTATTTTTCTACTAAAGAGCCCAATATGAAATGTAGATGTTAAAATCTGAGGATACTTCTTCAATAAGAAAGTAATACAGCACTAAAAACCAAAATACTCATTCCTACATATTAATATTAAGAGGCTGTTTGGCCCAAGGCAAGCCACAATGGAGCCGGACTTGGTTGCCTATTTTCCAAGATGAGTGTATTGAATTATGTGATGTCAAGCAATACCTGACATTCTTATACATTTTATGATTCTTAAATATTTCCGTGACTATTACTCGCACTTGCTTTAACTGTAAGTGGTTATATAATAGAAGCATCAGGACTAGAACTCAGGTTTTCATGCTTCTGGCCCTGTGCATGTCAGTTATATAACCGTGTCTCTTATTCAAGTATTATCTGTGTATTTGTGAACATGAAAAAGCAAATTCTCTTAAGCATAAATATATACTTGTGTACATACTTGTTCTCTTAATATGTATAATGGTTAAGATTATTTGCATTTTTGTTCCACACATTTGACATATTCAACTAAAGTGGTAGGCATGTGCATTGTCTTTTAAAATTATTATTGGCTGGGCGTGGTGGCTCACGCCTGTAATCCTAGCACTCTGGGAGGCCGAGGCAGGCGGATCGTTTGAGCTCAGGAGTTCCAGACCAGTCTGAGCAAGAGTGAGACCCCATCTCTACTAAAAATAGAAAGAAATTAATCGGACAACTAAAAATATATAGAAAAAATTAGCCGGGCATGGTGGTGCGTGCCTGTAATCCCAGTTACTCGAGAGGCTGAGGCAAGAGGATTGCTTGAGCCCAGGAGTTTGAGGTTGCTGTGAGCTAGGATGATGCCACGGCACTCCAGCCCGGGCAACACAGTAAGACTCTGTCTCAAAAACAAAAAAAAACAATTATTATATGTACGAATATAGTGTGTGTATATACACTTTTCTACATAGCTTTTTTTTTTAATTTCAGGATATTATGGGGGTACAGATGTTTAGGTTACGTATGTTGCCCTTGCCCCCCACCCCAAGTCCAAGTTTCAAGTGTGTCCATCCCTCGGATAGTACGCATTGTACTCCGTGTATGCATATACCCGTCCTCTCCTCCCTCCTCCCTCTTCCCCCCTGTCCAACATCCAATAGATGTTATTCTTATATGTGCACTTATGTGTTGATCTACATACATAGCTTTTAAAATAGAGTGGTTTATACAATTAAATTTGTAATTGTATACAATGTGAAATATCCACTAATCTTAGCTGAATGTTAGTATTTAAAATCTGAAGTATATATTTTATAAACATATTAATATAAATTCTATAGAGGCTTCAAATTTTTATTCATACTAAAAGTTCTCACAATTTTTTCAATCCAAAGTAATATATATGAGGTCAACTTTTACATTTTTAAGAATAAAATTTCAAGGGATTGTTTTTCCTTTTTTTCATTCAAAGTATAAATTTAAAAATATATTTCATCTAATGGAATATAAATGCTTTGGATTCAGTGCATTAGAAATGAAGAATTTTAAGGAGATACAAAAGATGACATGCAATTTTAAAAATAGGGAGGTTTGGGAAATCTTTTGAGAATAAAGGATTGAAATATCTTTTTGGTTTAAAAATAATGTGAAGAAAATCTTAATATAAAGGATTTGTCTTCTAAATATCCTCTTGCAAGAAAAATATACACATACATATATACACAGCCTTGAGTTGCTACTCAAGCAAGGAATGGCATATAACACTTAAGATATATTGTGAATAAATAGATTCATGAGGTATAATTTAACTAAAGAGATTCATGACATATAATTGGTGAAAGAGTGAATGATAGTCTAAGTTCACCGATGCACAGCTTCAAGTTAAAAAGGAGTTGGTTTTATACAGCAATCATTGCAGCAGCAGACATAAAGCCTGCCTTATTTTGTTTTGATGACTATATGGATAATATATCATAAAATTTCAGCTCTGCATGTCGTAGAACTGTGGCTGACTTTGTGGACAGATGTAATTGGTGATGCTGTGGCTGTAATTCCAGTAATACACCATCATCCATGCTCCGTGCGCCTCCGCTTGAGGTTAGAAAGGTGAAAGAAACCATATTTCGCAATAAGAGGATTCCAGTATCCCTCAACTTGAATTAACTTTGCATATGACTTTGGTTCTAATAGCCCTCAATAGTGCCAAAGACGGATATTTATAGGATTTAAGATCACCATGAATTTCTGTGGAGAGACATGGGTTTTATCTACCTTAACAAAAGCAATCATTTCCTGATATGTCTAAAATCACATTATGGTGAATTTAATATTTCCAAATTAAGTGCCTAGTTTTTTGATGTGGCTTAGCAGTTCTTGAAAACAAGTCAACATTTTATTAAGGGGCATCTGTTTAGAAATTTTCCAGAGCTGAAACTTCTATTTTATTTGACAACAAGTTGTAGGTGCGAGGGCCTAGTATTCCCTACAGCACTTACTGGGAAGATACCTGCACTCTCAGCTCTGAGCACGAGACTAATCAATCATCGGAGAAGGTAGCATTTTGCACTGGTTGTTGGATATGCTGTTGTCCATTTTCAGACTTATATTTTGAAATGCAGAAGGAAAGTTGGGAGGAAAGATGGTATTTGGCATATAAGCTTCCTAGAGGCTAATTTTGCTAGACTTTTTCAGTTTGATTAACCTGATAGCATTTTATGATTCATGAGAAGATAAAAGAAAGTCTGATACCACTTATGTGACTATTTGCTATCCTTACTATCCTTCAAATTCAATGTCAAATGCTACTTTCTCTATGGATCCTGTTTTATACTGCTTCCAGCATTAGCGACTTCCTCTTTATCTTCCTTTTGTGCACATGGGAAGACATGAAACATGGTAATTTGTATATGTCTGTTTTGTAAATCATACCATAAGTTAATTCAGGGAAGATTCCATTCCCTATTTAACCCTTATCTCCAGCATCTATTTCCACATGTAGCCTGGAGTAGCCACTTAATAAGTATTTGTTGGAGGTTTACATCAGCAGACATTCTAATTGGTTAATTTCTTACTCATCTATCTTCAATGTGTGTATGCTCAGATTACTTCATACAGCAGTTAGTAATTAAAAGCAATGTTTAGAGCCTTCAGGAATGTGCTGTGATGGGCATCATCATTGTTGTCATCGGCTACACCTACTCTGTGTAACTCTGGGTGGTATATATGCATTGCTAAAAAGTTGTGTATATAACTGATTTCTATCATCAAATAATATTTTAAGTCTGTCGTTAGAGCTCTGAAGTGCAAATAACTATTTAGAGGAATTCTTTGGTTCATTTCTTTAACACAAGAGGAATCACATAAAATTATGAAAAGAAGTGGTATGTTTTAGTTACAAGAGCAAGGAACTGGAGTTCTGCCGTCATGGTCTTAATGTTTCACTATTTGCTTGACTTTGAGCAAATATGAATTCTTTTGTGTCTCTCACATGTCATTTGTAAAATAGGAGCTTGAGATGGATAATGTCTGTGGTAGGAAGAATAATAGTTTCTAAAGATACCCATATCTTAAACACTGGAACCTGTTGGATACATTACCTTATGTGGAAAGGGGGATTTGCAGACATATTAATAATTAAAGTTAAGGACCTTGATATTATCCTGAATCCTATTATGTGATTCCTTATAAGCAAAGAACCTTTCCTAGCTGTTGTCAGAGATAGAGATGTGACCACAGGAGAATGATCAGAAAGATGAAAGCTTTGAGGACAGAGGAAAGAGTCCACAGCTGATGAATGGGGGCCCTCTCTCCAAGCTGGAACAGGCAAGAAAATGAATTCTCTGCTAGAGCCTCCAGAAAGGAATGCAGGCTCACCAACACCTTTAGTCCAGTGTGACCTGTGTTGGACTTCTGACCTACAGAAATGAAAAAGTAATAAATTTTTGTTGTTTAAAGCCATGAAATTTGTGGTAATTTGTTACAGCAGCAGTAGAATATAATATCTCATTGCCTTTTGTCTTGAAAATCCCCTCATTTCACATTTTAATATAGTCTGTGTTTAAATCCCGATTATCAACTATCAGCGTTGTTTAAAAATGAGGTGTATTCATACCAGGGATTTCTGTCTTCCAATTTATGTATTTGATACACTTCAGAAAACCTCTCGATTCACCACTTGAACAAAGGATTTTGTAACTAACTCCTATCTTCCTTTTCCACAATAGAAATCAAAGCCTGCAAGAGCTCATGCCATTTCCTTTAGTCAAAATCTGAATGATGCATTGCATAAGTAACAACATAATGGAGCCCTCATATTGTAATCTGGATAGATGTCTGCTGTGCTTTGAAATCAAATATCGTTCCCTTTGACGTTTTGACAAGTAATTTCGACAACAATATACATTTGGCTAACTCATGAATGTAGTACTTCTCGTCCTCTGGATTGTGCGGGGTTTGCACTATGCTAAGAATGACAACAATTATAGATCTGACTTGCATCTGCCAAGTGAACAGATGGTCTTGCAGTTGAGAGGAACAATGGTGAAGAAAGAAAAGGCGAAGAGGTGGGGGTGGGGAAGCTGGGAGGGTGGGATAAAACTCTCACAATCCAAAATAGCACTAATAAAACTAGAGAAGAATGCATACAAAGGCATGTTACAATTTCTTATTGAAAGGTGTGAAAAAGAGGGGAAAGGTGTTGCCTCTTCTCATATACTGATATTGAATCTAATTCAAGTGTTCTTGAGACCCATAAGCAATAAAATTATAAGGCTGACATTCTCATTTATGAAGATAGTGATTCTGAAGTATTGTCAATGTGAGTTTGATATGGGATGACATTTTGCCTTTAATAACCTACTTTTTTGTTGTTGTTGTTTATCTGGGGGGCAAACAGAACACAAGTAACAGAAACTAAAACTTACATAGACCATACAAAATTTTTAAAATGAAAAGCAGAAATCTTTCTTAAACATATTGCATTCTTTCTTTATAATTTGAACTTTTCATGACGTCTTAAGTTTGTAAATGTTAAGATTCATTATTGTATTATTTTCTTAAATAATACAAAACTGACCTTCTGGAGCCAGAGATGTCATTAACAGTAGTTCAATGTCCCTGTTTTAAAGACTGGTATGTGTTACTGAATTTTTGTTTTTATTTTTTGTAATTTTTTTCTATTTTTACCTCGAATTAATTTGACACATTTTAATCTTTATATATAAATATAATATGTATATTACACATAGAATAAATACCATATGGGTTATATTTATATGTTTCTACCAACTTGTGCTATAATTTACTGCTAATCTACTTGCCATGGGATGAGAAGGCAGCAGACCAGTCCAAATTGTGTTAATGACAAGGATCTAAAATTAAAGCAATTTGCTCTCTGAAAGGCTGTTCTATGTGTAACTTAGGAAATGGATTTTGTGGCAACTATTTTGGCCTTTTTATCTGGGTGTGGGGGCCTTATGTCTTGTTTCCTATCTTCATTTGTGTAATGAAAATGGTAAAAAAAAATAACAATAAATGATAGGTTATTTTATATATCTAGAATCCATGATACCAGTCAGTCTGGTCAACTGCAAAAAAGCCTACAGCTCAAATAATCTCAATACTGTCAATCCACTTTTATTTTCTTCTCTATGCTAATTTTGGAGATCTCTATATTTTAAAGAGAAAGCATAGAATTCTTGCTCATTAGATGAAGGACTATTTTCCATCTTCCACAGAATACCAACAGGTTGATGTCCTCTTACCAAATTACTCCCATGTTTCACATTTTCAGTGACATTACTCCTTCTCCCTTCATCTCCTCCCACTCCCATAGAGTTACTCCTTAGTCTTTTTCTTCCTGTTTTCCAAGAAACGGTATGTTCCTCACAGGTTTTTCTTGTTGTTCTTTTAACGGTGGCTATTTCCTTTGCAACCATAAATTAATGTCTTATCATTTTTTCCTCAATATATTTTTCTCCAGAAAATTTAAGTTACGTTAAAATTAAGTCTTGGGCATTTTCCATTAATATATGGATTTCTTATTGTAAAAAGCATCTTATTGTTATCTTACAAATGATATTACAGTTGCTGTGCCAAATTCTGATCTGGGTAAAGGCTCAAATACACTTTGGAGGGGAGTGATTGCATTTGACAATCCCAGTTCTATCTTCCTTGACCTTTCGTTCCATCTGTAGCATCTCTACCTTTTGGTAAAACTCACCCTACCTGCTACTATACATCTCCCTCTACAGAAGTCCTGATGTCAATTATAAATTATTGAGAATTATTAACAAAAATAATAACATATTAAACATTGTTTAGGTATTAATACAAAACATTTTTCTAAGTATTACATATATTAACTTACTGAGTTTTATCATTATAATACTCTTAGAATGATAGTTCTATTATCACAGCCTCTGTTTTACCGATGGGAGAAACAAGGCATAGAGAAATTTATGTTCATTGCTGAGTTGGGTCTTAAGCTCAGGCAGCCTGGATCTGTGCTAATGTTCCATAAGGGGCAGAAATTAGCTTCAGTCACATTGACCTCTTACTCTACATTGTATTATAAATTAGTGACTGAAGTATTAATTAGTTTAACTTCTTCTCTAAATCTATAATAAAAACCTTTGTCCTATTTTAAAGAATTACAAGCATCATTGGGCTTACAGGGAGGCATTTGTGGGCAACCACTACTGATTTCTTGATACTGTATCATTTACACAGCTATGTCTACAGTGTCAGGCTTAGGTATATTTTCCATTAATTTCCCATTGCATTTGGTTCCTGAGAGAGGAAATCAAAGGGCTACATTTGACACACCCATCACACCTCCATTCATCCATGCATTTATCCATTCATCATTATTATTCCTTTATTCTGCAGATATGCACTGAGTGCTACCTGGTCCCTAACCACTATGGTTGTTTCTGGTTTGATTGCTTGCAAAGAGGAATATGATACCATTCTTGCCCAAGGGGACCTCAATGTTTGGGAAAGCTAGGCACACAAATAATTTGTTAGAGTATAATGTGGTAAGTGTCACAATTGATGTGCAAACAGATTGCTGTTGGAACATAAAGAAGAGAGGAACTAGCTCCCTTAGGGGTCTTGGGGATCTATTGAAGGCTTTACAAGAAAAAAACATTAATAGGATGTGTAGAATTTCATCATATAAGGATGTGTTATATATCATATCAAGCATGCTCAGACCTTGAAATGGCCAAGTATGTTTGGGAACAGTTGAAAATTGTAGAATGGCTGAGGTGTAAATTGGTTAGAGCAAAGTCTAGGGTCACTGATGTGACATGAGGTTAGCAAGAAAGGCCAGGGGCCAACTGTGAAGAGTCTTTTGCCAACCTAAGAGGCTAGAATAATCCTTGCAGAGCAGGCATGAAACAATGGCCACAGCTCCAAGAAGGATTAAAAAGATGGAATTTTGTGAAAAATGCCAAGGAAATTCAGAAATCGGGTAGGAGTCATGGAGGGGTGGTGGAAGTGAGGGAAGGAATCTGGGAATTTTAAGGTCTACAATTAACAGGAAAAGATGTGAAGTATGAGGAAGTAGTAGAAGCACAAGGTGATGCTATCTAAGGGGGTAGGAATTGCAGGAAAAAAGGAAGTTTTGAAAGGAGCTGAGAATTTGTTCAATTTCTAACATGTTCAACTTGAGATGCTTGTAGTTATTCTACATCGAGGAGCACAGTATATTTGAGTCTGGAACACAGGAGAAAAAATGAGGGCTGGAAATATACGCACAAAGAGTTGCAATCAAATTGGTGATAATTCAAGTCAATGAAAACTGATAAAGTTATACGGAAAATAGCATGGAGAGGGAAAGGCAAAGAGAACTGAGAACTCAGGTAGAATTGAAGTGGCAAATTGAATTCATTTCACAAGTGACGAGGTAGGGAACATTTAATGGAATGTTTCATGGATCTAAAGAATAGAGTTTCTTTACATAGTTTCTTTTATTCGCATAGCTTGACATTTCTTTTTCTTTACCACACTATTAGTACTAAAATTATTTATTCTGCCTTTGTGTAAGTATTCCCTCCCCTGAATTTTGTTCTTCAAAGCAGGGTTTCTCTGGATGCAGTTTGTAGATTATTTTCAAAACTCTCAGTTCTTAGGCCGTGTCGTGGGAGGGAATATATTCTGCAATCAGTTTCTAACATTGGAAATAATCCTGAACTAGGAAACAAAAGACTTAGGGTTTTGTTCTACCTTTGTCCATAACTCACTAAGTAAAGCTGACAAGTTATAGAATCTCTTTGAATCATTATATGGACTGTAAAATGATGTGAGCAACCACAACGTTCTTTCAGATGTCTTCTGACTCTGTCTTTCTGTGACAGTCTTTCCCTTGTTTTGAAATTTTGTGGTACGTGCTCAATTTTCCCTTTTTTCTAAACTTGTCCCTTATGAACCTATCACAACATTGTGACATTACAAAGAGTAACTTAGCTTTACTGCCCAGATTTTCAGACCTTGATTGACTGGTCTAGATTTTCTAGTTAAAAGGCAAGTCTAGTAAAAATGTGGATTAAAATCCTACTGGCACCCAACTCACAAAGCATTATACAGCCTCAAATTTATCATTAAGGAATTCACATTCATGAGAACAATTTCTGTATGTACTCTGATGAATGGCTCAACAATAAACAAAGGTCAAAAGCTCCTCTCTGATTGTGTTAAAGTTATGTAAAGAAGTAGTTCCCTTTTACCATACTGCAAAGCAACTCTTTTCCTCTTCATTATGTTGTGCATATGCGTGTGCATATATATGAGATATAAAATCAGTTGATTTTAATCAATTTTATCACTTGCTTGTAAAATGAATATAAGTTAACCTTCAGTAGTTTTTGTCATTTGAAAAATGAGCTTTTAAAAACTGCCGTGTTGGGAGTTAATAGAAGAACCCTGTAAGCTTTTATACCACTACTCCTTTTGCTTCAAATACAAATGAAAATCTCAATGGTTTTTTACCTATATTGACATTCAATAGGGCTAGAATGAGCCTAAACCTTACAAAGCCCTCTAGCATTTAGACCATAGATACAGTACTCAGGTGTTGTAGAGAATCCTAAAGTATTCTACCCCATAACATTGATAATATTGTGTCCGGTCTTTGCAAAAATTCCCAATACAAGCCAATTTATGGGTAATATTTATTGGTCTCTGCTTTCACAATCATCTTAAAGTAAATATTACAACATTAACCAAATATAAATGGATTTTAACCTCCTCTGTGAAATTAGAAATTGTGTCTTAATTTCTTTGTATCTCTAGAATCTTGCTAAATGGGTAAGATATTGATAGGCATTTATTAAAATTTGCTAAATAATGGAATAAATAATGTCAAATTGAAATACTTGATTCTTCACAGACATGCTTGTTCAGTCAACACACATGTACCTAGTATGTGCCAGACACTATCATAAATTCATATGGGAGATATAGTCTGGCATTCACAGTGCTTTTAGCATAAAAAATTGTAAAAAGCATTAAAAAGGTCATTTGCAATCCAGTGTGATATTGGTGCAGACAGGAAGCACATACTATTTGGGAACCCATAGCAGGGGAAAGTCACCTCACACAGTTGCTTATTTAGCTACTGCCTTGACCAGATACTGGGACTATACTGAATCTCTGGACAGTTTTGTGCAATCAGAAAGCCATGTGCCACCAGGGCCCTCACCATCTACATTACAATGAAGTCTTATCTTCAACAGCAGAATACAGTGTCCCGATGTACCATTATAATTGTTCAGAAATGTTACAGACCATAAATCAGCTATATAGCCTATGAAACACAAGTCTTGGTTCTAGTTGTTCTAACACAGTCGGAAGAAAAAAAAATCAAGGTTATAAGAACTAACAAAAAATTCAGTACATATGCCAACATTAGGTTAGATATACCAACAATTATCATGTCAGCTTGTTCGTCCTCAGCACAATATCTGTGCATGATGAGGATTTTGACCTGCAAATCTCAGTTATGCAAGGAAAAGTTATACAGATAGCAATAACAAAATAAAAGTTTAATTGGGAGGAACTTCGGATAAGACAGTGATGCTTTATGCTAACATACAAATAGTGAACTATTTGTAAAGTAATAAACATGTTGTTTATTTGTTTGATCACTAGCAGAGCTAATGCCTATCTGAGTTTGTGGCTATTTTGGCATATATGGGACACATGTGTATGTGTGTGTGTGTGTGTGTGAGAGAGTGTGTGTGTATGTGAGTGTGTGTACATGTGTTTGCTTCCTGTGAAAGGTGGGAGATTTCTTGGTAGACTTGAAAATTTAAACTAACTTTCCAGCATCCATGGTTGTGATCATCAAGGTCTTGTCACATTCATGGGCTTCCCTACTTTTATTTATTAGTTCAGGTTATAATATTTTTAATGATTTCATTTGTGTTCAGAAGGAGGAATCAGAGTGATTTAATTTAAAATGTTGTTTATATGTTCATAAAGTAAAAAAAAAACCTAAAATATATTATATACTATACTTAAAATATTACTTCATGTCTACAGAGGTAGGATGAACATTTTAGATAATTGAAAGACATAATGTAGTCAGCAAAGACCTTGAAATATCCATGCTAGACATGTCATATGCCATGTATTTTATTCTTTCAAAATAGACTGAATAGAAGGAAATCCTGTGACTAGTTGCGCTTTTGGAATTTATATGCAGCATGAAGTTTAATATGGGCTATATCTCTGTTTGGGAGAAAGAATTCCTTTCTACAACCTTCTGACATTTTGGCTTCATCATCTAGTGATCCCAAGTTAGTGACTTGTGTCCTGAAAAGAAATTTAATAATGTAGGAAATCTTTAGTCCTCAACAACAGACTTGCTACCATCTGATATCCAAAAAGGCTGGCATTTTCCTAAGTGGTAAAGAGCACAGACGGAAGGAGATGTGGATCAGTTTTGGTCATTTAGCTTGGCCACAGGTTCAAAATAAACCTAAAATTAGTTTGCTTTGGTTTTTATGTTTCAATTCTTACATTGTACTCAGCATCAACTGTGGCTTGGGGTGAAAGTAAAATCTCTCCTCAATAATCTAGGTATCATTACAAAAAATGTTATTTAAATTTATGTTAGCAAAACATGTTTTATATTTCTATATTTTCAATTAAAAATTATTCCTAATAATTCAGTGGAGAAAGAATAGTCTCTTCAACAAATGGTTCTGGAGCAATTTTATATCCATAGGCGAACCAAGAAAAGTGAACTTCAATTCATATCTGACCCTGTATTAAATAGTAACTCAAAATGGATCAAAGATCTAAATATAAAATATAAAATTATAAAGCTTCTTAAAAAAAACACACAGGAAAAAATCTTTGGGATTTTGAGTTAGGAAAAGATTTCTGGGCTATTAAAACAAATCAGTCTATACAAAACAGACTTTATTAAAATTAAAAATGTATGTTTAAAGAAACACAGTAAAGAGAATAAAAAGACAATCCACAGACTGGGAAAAATATTTTAAAATTACATATGTGATGTAGAACTTGTATACAAAACATATCACTAGTTTCCAAAATTTAATACGAAAACAAATGACATAATTTTAAGAAATGGCTAAAAGTTTTAAACAGACATGCTGACAAAGAAGATACATAGATAGCAAATATAAATATGAAAAGAAGTTCAGTATCATTTGTTACTATGGAAATGCAAATTAAAACCATAATAAAACTCACCATGAATATGGTATTAAAATGGCTAAAAGGAAAATAAGAGTGACCATATCAAGGGTTGGTAAGAATGTGGAGGTACTATACTAGGACTTTCATGCATTTCTGATGGGAATGTAAAATGATACACTTTTGAAAGTTGTTTTGAAGTTTCTTAAAATTTATATGCATACCTAACATATGACCAATCCATTCCACTTCTAGATATTTACCCAAGAAGAAAGAAAACGTATGGCCGAAAAATAACTTGTATACACATGTTCATGGTAGCTTTCTTTGTAAAATCCCAAAGCTGGAAGCAGCCCAATGTCAGTCAACTGATGAATGGATAAACAAACAGTGGTATATCCATACAATGGAATACCACTTGCATTAAAAGGAATGAACTATTGATTAATACTACAACATGAATGAGTCTTAAAATAATTATGTTGAATGAAAGAAGACAGAAATAAAAGAGTACTTACTGTATAACTGCATTTATATATCATGCAAGAAAGTGAAACAACTATTGACAGAAAGTAAATCAGTGCTTGTCTGAAAGAAAGCAGCTAGAGAAAGGGATTATAAAAGGGTACGAAGAAACATTTGGGGGCTTTGAATAAGTTAACTATTTTGTTTATGGTGGTGGTTCCAAACTTATAAAATTGAACAATAGAAATAGATGCAGTTTATGTACATCCATGTTACTATAATAGGGTTGTTAATTTTTTTTTTTTTTTTTTTTTTGCGCTAAGACTCTCCCAATCTGGAAGTCTTCTTCCAGTCTTCGAAGTTCTAAATTTCTGGAAGTGGCTTTATTCCAACAGATTGTGTGTCAAGCCCAGGCTATATATTTATTCATATAAATACTTCTCACATCCATGAAATGTACATATGAGTGTATGCATATGTTTGTGTGTATATATGGATATATAGTCATATGCTGCAAAATGATGCTTCATTGAATGATGGGCCAGTTATACAAAGGTGGTCTCATAAGATTAAAATATAGCTTCCCTATGCAGGTGTGTCATTTTTTATCTTTTATATTGTACTTTTACTGTACCTTTTCTATGTTTAGATACACAAATATTTACCACTGTGTTACAATTGCCTACTGTATTCAGTACAGTAACATGCTGTACAGATTTGTAGCCTAGGAGCAATAGGCCGTACCACACAGCCTGGGTGTGTAGTAGGCTATTCCATCTAGGTTTGTGTAAATACGCTCTACAATGCTCACGCAATGAAGAAGTTGCCTCAAAACCTATTTCTCAGAACATATCCCCATTGTTAAGTGACGTACACCTGCATATATAACTTATACTCTGTGTCTGTGCAAATAAAACAGATGGTTTTGACTAGTGGTTAATTGTTGATCCACATTTATAAGAACTCAAGTCAGTTGTTTGTCTACTTCTTATTTCTGACTTGATATTTTAAAAAAATTTTTAAAAATTAATGCAAATTGATGTAAACAGGTGGAAAACCATACCATGCTCGTGGATTGGCAGAATCAACATTGTTAAAATGGCTATACTACCCAAAGTGATCTACAGATTCAATGCAATCCCTATTAAAATACCAGCATCATTCTTCACAGATGTAGAA
>CAUYSK010007041.1:0-28879 GCA_963575035.1 Avahi laniger | reverse complement strand
GAGAAAGGCTAACAGACATAAACATCCTCCATTTTGAGAGACAAAACCCACAAATAAGAGAGGTTTGGGCTCTTACTCAATGTCAAAGAGCTAATTAGAGACATAATTTCCCCAAGAATATCAAGCACCCAATTCTTAATGTATTTCTTCCTCCCTTTTATCTAATCAATTTCAATGCTGAAAATTAGGAATCAAAGTTGGATTAATCAATCAGAAGTGAAAGTCAGATGCTCCAAGAGATTTTTCCATTACAATATTTTGCTTGGCCAACAAATTATACTGAGCTGCTGAAGGACTGGATGTTTTCCCTCTGAAAGATATCCTAAGTTCAAACCGTGCATTTTCCTAACTCAACCTGTTGAATTTTCAGTTAAGTTACCCATACTTGTATCTCACAAAATCTACATGTACCATTTGTGGTTATCATTTTTATACAACAAAATTAAATTAACACAAATTCTGAATGCAGCTATATGGCCTCCAGTCAGTTGCCAAAAAAATCTAAAAATAAATATATAATTTATTCATATTCCACTATCAGAAGGATGTTTTGAGAACACAACAAATATTTAAAATATATCATTAGAATATATATAAGGAAAACACATCTTTTATCTCCATGACAATAGAGTATTAATATCATAAAATAAGTAATCATTGGGATCTTTTTGATAATTAAAAAGAAAAAAACATGTCCCCTGCTGAAAATAAAAATAGCATATTCTCTGCTTTGAAATACAGAGTCACCTGTGATGCTTGGATTAACTATTAATTTCTGCTCAACCCCTACACCCACTGTTCCTTTGGGAGGCAGCACATTATTTCTGAAGACTTTAGCAAGGGTTTTTCCACAGACCAGAGAAACATAAACCACACAAGAGAGGAGGAAGAAAAATAGAATATCACTTTCTGCCTCAAATCATCTGTTTCCTCAGTGACATCTTCTCGAAGGCTCTACATTTAGGCACTACATAGAGAAATGAGTCTGCTATTTATGATAATTATTTTAGTCATTATTACTTTTTAAATCATTTTTAATCACACATATGCTTATATATCTCACAGAAATGAGCCCAAGCCTTTAAAAAATTTAACTTCTTTTGAGTTCTACAGTTTTGAAAGAACTAATTAATTTTGCAAAAAATTACAGACATTTTGTGGATTTTTTTCTGTGTAATTAATAGACTGTGATTGCTAAAATTCTAAAAGGACCACATTTTGGTGAGATAAAAAAATACAAATATGATTTAAATTTTATGGAAATCTCAGAAATGTTACCTCCACCACTATTGTATTTATGTATCTGTAAAAATGCTAACATTTTGGTTTGTCTTCATATTTTCTTGGTAATTATACTTTGCCCCTAGGAATGGAAAATTGAGAAACTTTCAGGAATAATATAATTTCTGTTTATGTAACATGGCTTTCAGTGCACTTGTCTGAAGGGAAGACGTATTTAATATTATCAATATCTTAAAGAGTTTTTAAAAATAATTTTACAGAAGAGCATATCCCATAAACCAAAATGCACCTAAAAATCTGGGTTTTGAGAACATACCTAACTAGAGAGAGGCTGCTATTTAAACAGCGATTTAAATCATCGCTGATTCATTGTCTCATCTTCAATATGAAGGAGCGTGGCACAGGAAGAGTACTGTCATCAGTGCGACCTAAACTCCCAGAATGTGGCTTCTTTAAGGTACACTGACATCTTGTTGATCCCCTACACACCCCCATCTTTTACGTATATAGAAAAAGCAGCCTTTACCTAAATAGAAATAGTTGACTCGTTCCAACAACCAAAGTAACACAGAATCTAATCTCAAATCTATATCTCTGTTTATTGATTTCTACTTCATCTCATTATACTCTAATGTCTCCCATTAAAATATTTTCACTGTATATTTTATAGTTATTATTTCTTCTAATGCATTATAATTTAAATCTATCCCATGATATGCTACTCTCGATCTCATTTTACTGGTGAGGAAACAAAGATTGCACAGTGGGAATGTAGCAGAGATATAGCTCTGGGCAATGCAAGATTGTCCTTGCTTTCTCCTAGATCATATGGTTGTGTGGCCCACATGCATGTAAGGAAATGGAGGGAAAAACAGCTATAGTGTTATTGGGAATAATTTATCTTTTCACTCTTAACTACTTGATTGGGTCCTAGTATTTTTAATCAGTACATTTGAGTGAACAGTGAAGTTAGCATATGTGTTAAACAGAAATATGCTGGGGACATAAAGGGCTCTTTTCTCTAATTCAGTTGAGTTTAGATTTTTTATCGGATTCTCTCTCCTCCTCACTGACTCACTTTGGAATTATTGCATATTGAGATTTAAAGCAACTATGCAAAGCAAGGGAAGGCTCCTCTCCAGTTAATACCTTCAACCTCCTTACTGCTTAGATCATTGGTCCACATGGTGAGCAATATTGGTCTAACGATTGATAGGACAGAGCCCATGGAGTAATATCTGAAAATCATATTACATGTAATAGGTCTACGTCTTTCAAAATAACCTTTAAAAAAAGAGTCACAAAAGACAGGAACTAATACTCTTTCAAACGTTCACTATATATAAACATTTTCAAATTGTCACTATTTTACAGAATTTCTTTTCAGAGAACACCATCACCTCAGCAGTAGAGCATGGTTTATCATTTTAAGACTAAATACTATATACTATTATGGCTTATTTCAAATGTTTTGATATGTAACTTATTTTTTTGCATAACAGGAAGACTATCAGGCAGTGTTCCTTCTATTTGTATGTTTTATAAATAGTTCTACATTATAAAATGTAATTATTTTGGCAATATTAAAAAAATGATGCAAAATACATTATCTCATTCTTTTTCTTTTTATGGCTAAGTAGTACACCATGGTGTGTGTGAGTGTGTGTGTGTGTGTGTGTGTGTGTGTGTATACCAAAAATACTTGCACCCTCTAAACCTGTTGAAATAAAAATGATGCACATTGTCCTAGTCTGTTCAAGCTGCTGTAACAAAATACCATAAACTGTGTAGTTTATAAACAACAGACATTTATTTTTCACAGATCTGGAGACTAGGAAGTCCAAGATCAAGGTGTCAACAGATTTGATATTGAGTGAGGACCTGTTTCCCTCACTGGACATAGAAAGTACCTTCTCCCTGTGGTGGAAAAGACCAGGGGTCTCTCTTGTGCCATCATTCTGTTAATGTGGTATATTCCATTGACTGAGTTTTTATACTGAACCATCCTTGCATTCCAGGAATAAATCCCCCATGATCATGGTGTGTAACCCTTTTAATGTGGTGCAAATTCAGTTTGTTTGTATTTTGTAGAGGATGCTTATACCAATATTCATATGGGATATTTATCTTCAGGTTTTTTCTCTTTGTATGATATATATCTTTTTAAATCAATTGAGACTTAATTTGTGGCCTATCATACCATCTATCTTGGAAAATGTCCCATGTGCATTTGAGAAAATTGCATATGCTGGTGTTGTTGCCTAGAGGGTTCTTTATATGTCTGTTAGATCTAGCTGAATTATTGTGTTGTTCACATCCTCTGATTCCTTATCTTCTGTCTGTTTTTTTTTATCCATTTTTGAGGGTGGGGTATTGAAGTCTCCAACTATTATTATAGCTGTCTATTTCTCACTTCAATTCTATCAGTTTTGCTTTATATATTTTGATGATCTACTATTATGTATGTAAAATTTATAATTTTTATTTCATATTGTTGTATTTAACCTTTTATTAAGATATATGTCTTCTTTTTTTCTTGAAAACTTTTTTGATTTAAATTCTATTTTGTCCTATATTATCTATCTCTGCTCCCATTTGGTAACTATTTGCATGGAATATCTTTTCCCCTCCTTTCATTTTCAATCCATTTATGTCTTTGAATGTATAGTGAGTCCTTTGTAGATAGCATAGAGTTGGAGTTTGGTTTTCTTTAACTCTTTTTTTTTTTTTTGACTGGATATTTTAATCTATTTATATTTAAAATAATTACTTATAAGGAAGAATTTGTGTCTCTAATTTTTTTTTTTTTTTTGAGAAAGAGTCTCACTGTGTTGCCTGGGCTAGAGTGCCGTGGCGTCATCCTAGCTCACAGCAACCTCAAACTCCTGGGCTCAAGCGATCCTACCACCTCAGTAGCTGGGATTACAGGCATGTGCCACCATGCCTGGCTAATTTTTTCTATATATTTTTAGTTGTCCGATTTTCTGTTTTTAGTAGAGACAGGGTCTCGCTCTTACTCAGGCTGGTCTCGAACTCCTGAGCTCAAACAATCAGCCCGCCTCAGCCTCCCATAGTACTAGGATTACAGGAGTGAGCCACGGCGCCCAGTCCTCTAATTTTAATATTTGTTTTCTATATGTCTCATCTTTTTTATCCTTTATTCCTCATATTACTATCCTCATCTGTGTTTAGGTGATTTTTGATAATGAAAAGTTTAAATTTCATTCTTGTTTCCTTTTGTGTATATCCTATAGCTATTTCCATTGTGGTTACCATGAAGATTATATTTAACATCTAAAAGTCATAGCATTATAACTTGAATTTCTACCTGCTTCACTTCAATAACATACAAAAACTCTGCTCCTTTAAGAGCTCTGCCCTGACTCCTTTCAGTTGTTAATGTCGCAAAATTACATCTTTATGTATTATGTGCCCTAAAACGCAAGCTAATAATTATTTTAAATGTATTAGTCTTTTAAATTATGTAGAAAACAAAATGCATAATTACAAACCAAACTTATAATAATACTAGCTTTTACAAAAATATATTTTTTACAAATATATTAGTCTCTTATATGATGTAGAACACAAAGAAGCAGAGATATGAACTATTGTTAGAATGATATTAACGTTTTAATTTGTCCACAGTATTTACCTGTATTGAGATTTTTATTTCTTTATATGTCTTTGAGTCAGTGTTTAGTGTCCTTTCATTTCACCTGTTGGGCTCCCCTGAGCATTTCTTGTAGGGCAGTTCTAGTGGTTACCAACTCTGTGAGCTTTTGTTTACCTGGAAATGTCTTAATTTCTCCCTCAGTTTTGAATGACAATATTTCCAGTTATAGAATTCTTGGTTGTAGGTTTTTTGTTTGTTTGTTTTTAGCACTTTAAATATATCATCCCACTGCCTTTTGGCCTTCAAAGTTTCTGGTGAGAATCTGATGACAATCTTATGGAGCATCCCTTCTATGTCAGTATCTTCTCTTTTGCTGCTCTTATGATTCTGTCTTTGACCTTCTGATGTGTCTTGGCGTGGGTCTCTCTAAGTTCATATTACTAAGAGTTTGTTGAGATTCTTGGAGGCTTAATATACACACTTTGATAAAATTTGGAAGTTTTCAGCCATTATTTTGTCAAATATTCTATTCTCTCCATTCTCCCTCTATTTTCCTTCTGGGATACCCACAATGTGTATATTGTTCCATTGGATGGTGTCCCACAAATCCATAGGCTCTTTTTACATTTCTTTAATCCCTTTCCTTTCCATTTTTTAGACTTTAAATGTTTTATTCTTCCTCAAGAAAAAAATGATCCATCCTTTACTATTGTAAATAAAATTCAAAGTCATTCAGCTTTCAAAGGTATAATGGTAATTAGTGAATGAGAAACAGCTGTTTCTATTAATTTATTCTAATATGTTGGTTAAATATATAAACAAAATTAGATTCAAAATTCCATATGTTGGGAATTAAGGCCAAAATGTCCTTGATATTAGCCATGACATGGAGATTACCCACCATTCCTTTCAGCATGTTTAACAAGTAGTGAATCTTTAGGTTTGTGTACTCCATAGAGTTTAAGTTAGATTAAGTCCTTGGGAGTTATAGGTAAGTCCTTGTTACACAAATAAAATAAATCACCCATTTCATGCCTTCATCCTCATACCTACATTGACAGTCCTAAATATCAAGAGCTTCATATTTAATGGCCTTTTTAACACAGATTAATTTAAAATTATAAATGGCAGTTCCTGTAAACAAAATGCATTATAATCATAACACAAAATTCTAAATACAGGAGATTCAAGCTTTTGAAGAAGGATCTTAAAACTTTTTCATTAAAGGCAGATGTGGAAATACAAATTTTATATGTTTAGATTAGATACCTTCTGAAAACATTCAGTGAAGTTAGTCTCTGTACTAGCACAAGAAATTTCTCTACTATTTTTGCTATCATATACATAAATACTATGAAAATTTAGCAGTATTCTGGAGATACCATCCCCAGATCTGTGATCAAAAAAATAGCATAATCAACATTTAGAAACATTTAAATATTTTGAAAATGGAAACAGATTATTATTTTAATAAAGAACAACTTTTCTTAGGCATTTATGGAAAATCTCTTTGCTGTGAAATAAACATTCTCCATACCTAAGTGGTGATACCTAATAAATAAATCAGAAGTTTTACAAAGAATGATGCAAGTAAATAAACAAACAAAATATTGAAACTTTTTGTTTCTTTGCAATGCCTGGATGACTTCTGTAGTTGCTACTGAATAATTTTCTGTAACAGAGAAAAATTCTTAGCAAAATCACTATGTCTTTAAGTTGTTGAAAAGATCTTTTGTAAGCTCTTATTTATCTTATGGGAAACAGCAGCGTGTCAGAGACCCCCAAGACCACTTGCACTTTCTATAAGCTGGAAAAACTCACGGGACTCAGATACTGTTACTGCTATATTTATGGTTACAATTTATTACATCAAAAGGATACAATTAAGAATAAGCAAATAGAACAGGCATAGGAGGAGAAGTTCAGGTGAAACCAGCACAATTTTCTAGGCATCTCCTCCCAGTGGAGTCACACAAGATTGTGCTTAATTTTCCCAGCAATAACGTGTGACAACATATGCCAACCATGGAAGTTCACCAAAGTCTTGAGGTCCAGGTTTTTACTTAGTGTCAGTCATATGGGCATGTAGCGCTTGCATGACTGACCTTAGCTGCTCAGACTCCAGAATCCCCCCCAGAGTAAAAATAGGCATTTATCATAAATCACATTTGTTTTCATACTGGTTACTGAAAGGTCCACAGCTTCAGGCTTACAAAAATATATGTTTATCATAAATCATATTGTTGGCATAAACCATCTATCTGGTCAAGCTGATATAGCATAGTCCATAGCTTCAGACATTAAAAACAAAAGTCACTCTTAACAGACAGATTGGCTAAGCCATCTAATGGCCAATGTTAAGGGCCTTTCTTAGAAATTTGCAGGGTTGGAGAAATCCAGGTCTGCTTCTGCCTTAACCATTGCCTGCATAGTCCATCGCTGCAGCTCTTGGCCTAGCCTCTCTCATAGCCAAATAATCATATTTTTCTGAGTAGCTACATTTAGTACAGCATTTATATAACAGAAATAACAATAAATCATTCTGCTAAGTTACCCTTTTCCTGGACAGGTGGTTAGAGCTCCTTCTTGCCAAGAAGATTTACCATTGTAACAGCTTTACCTTTTAACATTGAAACTGTTGTATTATTGTACATTGTACTATTGCTTGGAATGTCACTCAGGTGTAGCTTTATTTATGAGAGCGTTGACTGAAAAATCTGGAGGCAATATATGGACCAAAAGAAACATGCTGAAATTTGTTCCTGTGTGGCATCAGCAGAGAAAGCAGTTAAAGAAGGTGTTACATGTCAGGGGTGGTTGTCTTCTTATAATGTGAAGCATGGGCTGTAGATTAAAGATCTTTTTATTTATAGCTGTGGCAGTAAGTAGAGCCCAGTGTGGGAAGATTCTACTTTTTCAGTGAAATTCAATTGTTAGAGTTTCCTGTAACTGAGAAAAGAATCCTTTGACACACTTCATTAAAATTCACAATAAGATGGCAAAATATATTGTTCCTGAATGCTCTGTGCATAGATGGCCAATGTGAGCAAATAAACCTCACAAGTCTAACTATTACCATTTCATACATTTTTTCTGGGGGCAATAAATTTCATGCACATACAATATATACATCTTCAAGTTCATAGATCACATAAAGTATTTCAGCCTGAGTTCTACCCAAATTTTGGCCAATTTTTATTTTAAAGCCGTATTTTTGAATTGTGCTGCACCAGATCATTCTGAGTGATGCTGAAAGTAAGCATGCTGAATTTATAAAGCTTATAGTCTCCTTTATTATCTGACTAGCAAAGAATAGACTATCAACATCGATAGATTAAAGTAGCAAAAGTCATATACATACCTAACATTATTTTTCAGTTTTTGTATATGATTAGACTTCTATATATCCTGAAAATAATACAAATACAAAAAATATTCCAATAAATAGTAAATGCTCTTATATCTAAAATCATCTTTCAAATGTCCTCACTTTGGTATTTTACTGTTTTTTTTTTAATTTAGGTCTAATAAACAAAATAAAATGCATAGATCTTAAATGATCAATTCTGCAGGGTTTGAAAATTGAAAGCACCTATTCACTTACATGTTTTAGATTGAATTATATCCTCTACCCCACCTTCCAAAAAATTATAGGTTGAAACCCTAGCCCACAATGTGACTATATTCGGAGAAGGAGCCTTTAAGGAGGTAACTAAAGTTAAATGAGGTCATAAGGGTTGGGTCCCAATTTAACAGGGATGAAGTCCTTATAGGAACACAGACACGAGGAGTGCACATGCACAAAGAAAGAGGCCATGTGAGGACTCAGTGAGAAGGTGGCTATCTGAAAGCCCAAGGAAAAAGGTCTCAGGAGAAATGAAACCTTGAAGCACCTTGACCTTGGATTTGCATCCTCCAGAACTGTAAGAAAATCAATTTCTGTTGTTAAACCACCCAGTCTGTGGCACTTAGTTAGGGAAGCCTTAGCAGACGCCACCTCACAGAACATTTTATATACCCAGGAATTTTCCCTCTTGCTTTCTTGAAGTAAATTTCCTCCTATCCATTTTTCCCTACCTCCCAAATGCTATCTGATTTCTATCACCATAAATCAGTTTGATTATATACAGATTTTATATAAGATTATATACAGATTTTATATATTGTAATCCTACAATTTGTACTTTCATGTGTGTGGCTTTTTTTCCCCATTTTTTTTTGTTTAAAATAATTTTTTTTTGGATTAAGTGATTTTGCTATGTGTATTAGTAGTTTGTTTCTAGAACACAAACTGCTTCTAGAAATGTAGATCATCATTTAATATCTTTGATATTTAATTTAAGACCTATAAAATAAGAAAGTAGAGCTTTCGTGCTTTTGAGCATGAAAATTATATATGACTTGTTAGCATTCTAAATATGTTACTATTATTTACTTTTCTTCCTATTTCTTTTGATATCATCAATCACTGAGGAACTTGAAGTGCTTTGAAATACATGAGGCTCTGGAGGCCAGAAGAGTGCTTTAAGCCAAGATATAAGTCTTGGGGCTTATAGTCCTTAATTCACCTTAAAAATTGACCTCTCTCTGTTAAGTGTAATAAATGAAGAATTTAACATTGGACTCAAGGCAGAAATAAATTGTGATGGATAAATGTTAAACTTTTAACTATGACTGAATAATGAATTGACGTATGCTAATATATAACTTTGAGAATAAAATATTTTAATTGCATAGTAAAACTGAAAAATACACTGTTAATGAAAATAATTCTAAGAAAATAAAAAAACACTTGGTATTGCAGAATTTTCACATTAATTGTATATAAAATCATAGTCTATATGAAAATATATCATCAATATAAGCATAGATTAATTATAACAGTAATAAAAAAATTCAATTCTCTCTGAAAGCTTTGGAGTCATTTGTGGTATATAATTTTATAAACTTGTTTTAATGCATAACAATTTGAATGGTTCCTCAAAATATTTTTAACTTATAAACTAACAAGGTTTATTAGTAATTATAAGCAGATAAAGAGATGTATTTTTAAAAAAGATAGGTAAAGAATAAAATGAATAGATAGATATTCTATTAATAACAATCTAAGGATTTCAGTAAAACCATATACCTCATCCATATTTATAATTTTATTCTTGACAAATACCTAATACATGGGAAGATAAAATGATAGTAAAAATATTGAAGAAATAAAAATATCATTAGAGAATTTAGGCTTATAAAATAAAGTCATATTAATTTTCATTACATCTAAAATATCCGTTTGAATAGGTCTCAATATTTTCTCATGTTTATTTACAGGTATTACTAATCTTTATCATAAAAGCTTTATCACATACACATTTCATATTGAATTTTATTTGCCTACAATAAAATATTAGGAACAAAATTGTTGAAGGAAAAACTCTAAAATTAAAAAAAAAATCACATACAGTTCTCTCACATTAACATTTTCCCATATGTTTATGTATTTGTTTTTTTAATATAACCCAGAAATTCTACATCTGGAAGGTGCTAATTCCCAGATCCACATTTCAAAGCAACGCAAATTAAGGTGCTAATTGCAGAAATCTAATTTCAGGGAGTACAGTTATCACCACACATTTAGAAATACAAACATCACATAAAGAGGCAAATATCACTAGATTTCATTTAGAAATGAAAACATTCTAGAACTTTTTTGTTTGTTTTCTTTCTACTTTCTTGTCCTGAGATACCCTGGGAAAGATCATGAGGCAGAGTATTTTTGTGCTTTTAACTTACTAAGTAGATATCAATGAAGGGCAAGAGGGAAGGAGGAAGAGCCCTACATGTATTCATTATTGATCTGATCACATCTAAATTTATCTGATGGCTTAATCTGAAGATACCATCCTTATAGCAGCACATAAATTCCTTATCAGGAAAATCCTACAAGGAGAAGGAGGAGGAAGAATTTATTCACCTGCTTATTTCTTCCATTGTTCAAAAGTTTTCTCCACAGGGATGACACCTCTGAGCTTCTGCATATTGCACAGAGTGCTGAGTCTTGACTGCACTGAGGTCAGCAGAGAGGGCTAAGGACATGAGATGAGAGGCTATCAAGGTACACATGTGTCAGGTTGGGTATAGCTCATACAGAGGTGGCTCTACAATAGCAGCTGGATTATAGGCAGGGTTGGCACCAATAAACTAAAGTGGTGCCTAAGAGGTGTCTGATACATTTAATGATTTTTTAAATTTTTTATTGTTTCTTCAAGGTATAATGGGTGCCTTCTATAGGTACACTCTTGGTTGAAAGGAATTTGGATGAAATTACAATTTTATTGCAAAATAGGATCATGTCAACATTTTCTAAAAAATTAAATCAAAATATTAGAGACTTCAATTTTCTGCTTTGATTTATGAAGAGTTTGGAGGTTTCCACTGTCATTATCATAACAAGAAAAGAGCTAGACACACTGAAAATCAACAATTCTTAGATCAACCAGAGAATTAAAGACAAATAATAAACCACTATTAGGAAAACTGGAAAGAAAGGCAGATATGGAGAATCACAGGTCACCAGAAGAAGAAACCTAGGAACAGAAAACTCTCCACTGGAGCCAGTACTCATGGGAATATTTAAACTTTAATTGACAAATCTCTGGGTGGTTAGTGTGGATTAGCCTGAGAATTGAAAACTCTAGGAGGCCCAGTGTTAGAGGGAGCCCGTAACTTTTATAAGTTTTACCTCTTTGGAGCCCCACCAGTTTCTCATGCTGAAGATTGAAGAAAAATCACCTTATGCTTCCAGCAGGGAAAGAAAAAGGCAGCCATTTTGAAATGCACACCGAGCTTTCTGTCCTCCATCCATTCTCAAGGGAAATGATCAAAGTCTAACTAATGTGGGGAAAAGGAAATACCTAATTTTAGGCCCTCTAACCTTCCTATATCACCTAAAATAAGAAAAAGGAGGTCTGAGAAACCCTTATGAAGGTCACAGCCCAGGAACACAGGCACAATAAAATATTGGGACTTATTGTACGATTATAGAAAATTTCCCTTTTCCTCACTGTTACCACAACACCTATAGTGCTCCTGTATAGTAACAGAGAATTACAACAAAATGAACTGCAAGTCTCAGACTCTACTTCCAAAGTTATTTCTAGTAAAGCCCAAAGACAACAGAGGAGACAAAAAGGATATCAAAAAATATTGAGGCCTCCTGCAGCTACAGCTATAAACAACAGTAAAGACAATGTACTTCCAAGGAAGATCTCCATAACCTCTCACACTCAAGACCTACTTACCTTAGTTTCTATCATCCAGTATATCATATCTGACATTCAATCAAAAATTACAAGGCCTGCTAAAAAACTAAACAAATAAACACCACCACCAAAAATTTCTAAAGAAATAAAACAAACGTAAGAACAAGACTTAGATAAGACACAGATTTTCAAATTACTATACTAGTGATTTAAAATGTCTATTATAAATGCTAAGGGTTCTAATGAAAAATGCAGAAAATAGGTGGACTAGAAACAGATTGCAACTCTGACAAAGAATTAAAAACAGGCTAAAAATAAAAAAAAAATTAAGAGAAATAAAAAATGCTTTTGATAGGCTCACCAGTAGACATTTTCTAAGGAAAGAATCACTGGGCTTGAAAATATGTCAATAGAAACTTCCAAAGCTGAAAATGCAAAGTGAAAACAGAGTTTAAAAAATGGAAGAGAATACTCCAGAAGTATGGGACAATTAATTACAAAAGGTATAATATGTCTATAATCTGAAACCAAAAAGAGAAGAAAGAGAACAAAGCAGAAGAAATATCTGAAATAATAATGGCTAAGATATTTTTCAAAATTAACAATAAACGCCAAATCGTAAGTCCAGGATGCATAAAGAAATTGAAGCAGGAAATTAAAAAAAAAAATCTACACATGAACATATCATATTCAACCCGCACAAAAACAAAGTCAAAAATGCAAATCTTGATAATGTGTAGAGACTGAAAAAAAAATGTTACTTATAAAGAAAAAATAAGAATTACAGTAGATTTCTTATCAGGAACCATTCAAGCAAGAAAAAAGTAGAATGAAATATTTGAAGTGTTGAAGGAAAAAAAAAAACATGGAACTTGAATACAAAATCCAATGAAATTACTACCTATCAAAAGTAAAAGAGAAATAGACTTTGCAATGGACTGAATTGTGTCACCGCCACCTCCCCAAAATACATGTGTTGCAGCCTCACCATCCAATGTTATGGCATGTGGAAATGAGGCCTTTGGAATGTAATTAGGTTTAGACGGTGTCATGAAGGTGGGTTCCTCATTATGGAATTAGTACTCTTATAAGTAAAGATAGCAGAGAGTTGTTTTCAATCTCTCTCTTTCTTTCTCTCTTTCCTTTTCTCTCTGTCCCTCCTTTCCTCTGCCTAAATACACCTGGGGAAGTCCATGTGAGTACACAGTGAGAAGGTGGCCATCTGCAAACCAAGAATATAACCCTAACAAGATACTGACCTTTCTAGCATCTTGATCTTGGATTTCTAGTCTCCCAAACTGTGAGATATTGATTTCTACTATTTAATGCCAATCTATGGTACTTTATTATGGCAGCCCAAGCAGACTAATACAGACTTTTTCTGACAAACAAAAATAAAGGGTTTGTTGCCAATAGAATTGCCATATAAGAAATATTAAACAAAGTTCATCAGAGAAAATAAAAAATGATACAGATCAGAAGCTTACATGTACATAAACGAAGAACACTGGAGAAGAAATAAGTGAAAGTAAAATAAAATCTTTTGTTTTCAGTTTATCTAATCTATTCCTCTTCAAAATAATAATAACAGCAAGGTATCTGTGATTATCACTGTGGAATAACAGCAATGTTGTAAACGAGAGCTGGGAGCAGGAATTGGGAATGCCTTCGTCAAGTCTCTGAACTACTCATGAATCAGTACAGTATCATTTGACAGTGGACATAGATTAATTGTAAATATACATGATAAACTTTAAAGTAACCACTAAAACATGTAAAAAAAATTATATGTTAACAGAGAAAATGAAATCATAAAAATTCTTAATTTAAACACATAATAAAGAATATGAGAATGTACAAAAATAAAAAAATAAAAATGAGTATAAAACCTTTATAAATGTAGTAATTTTTACTACAACAATATAAATAATTACTTTAGAAAAAGAAGAGCTAACATTAATAATATAAGCTTCTACCTTTAGAAACCAGAGAAATAAGAACAATATAAACCTAAGCAAACTGAAGAAAATAAATAATAAACATCAGAACATGTAACTGTAAATAGCAAAATCAATAGAGAAAACTAGCAAAACCAAAAAAAGCTGGTTCTTTAGAAAGAGCAATAAAATTGCTTAACTCTAACCATGTTAATCAAACAGAAAAAAAAATTATAAATTACTATTAATGATATCAGAAATAAAAGAGGATCATCAATATTATCCCATGGACATTAAAAAGGTACTAAGTGAATATTTTGAACAACTCTATGCTCACAAATTTAACTTAGATTAAATGAACTGAGTATTTGAATAACAATCTACCAAAACTCAAGTGACCAGAAATAGATAATATGAATAGGCCCACATATATTGCAGAAAGTGAAACAATAATTAATATATTTCTAAATGAGAAAACATCAAATGCTCAGATGATTTCACTGGTTGACTCTGTCTAACATTTAATGATGAATGATATCAATTCTCTAAAATCTCTTCCAGAAAACAAAAGCAAAAAATACTTCCCAACTCATTCCATTAGGCAGCCATTACCTTAAAATAAATATCAAATAAAAACATTGCAAGAAAGAAAAACTATAGACCCATATCTTTCATATACATAGATGTAAAAATCTGCAATAAAATAGTAGCAAATTTAAGCAAACTATATATTAAAAGAATTATAAAAGAATTATACATCAAGACCAAGTTGACTTATACAAGTTATGAAAGTTTATTTTAACATTCAAAAATAAGTCTATCATATTGACAGGCTAAATAAGAAAAATCATGTTATCATATTAATTGATGCAGATAAAAAAATTTAACAGACTCCAATAATCCTTCGTAATCCTCAGAAAATTAAGAATAGATGAAAACTTCCTCAACATAATTAAAAACATCTACAAAAACTCTAGTAGCGTTTATACTTAGTAATGAGAAATTGTTTGCTTTCCTTCTAAGACTGGGAACAGAACAATGAGTTTTCATCCCACTATTTCTATTCAACATTGTACTTGAAGTCATAGCTTGTACAATAAAAAAATCAAAAAATACAGATTAATAAGGATGAAATAAAACTGTTCAAAGATGACATGATTGTCTATATGGGATTAAAGGACTGCACTACAAAAGTTAAAATAAATACTCATGTATCCATATTAATATAAATAAATAATTTAATAAATTAAAATTGGGACAAAGAAATAAATCTCCTATGCAGAAGAATTTCCAAAAAATTATATAGATCTACCCTAAAAGAGAGAGGACATACGTTTTCACTCCTTAAATGTGGGCTAATACAGCAACTTCTTTCCAAGGAATATAATTTGGAAAGGGGAGAAAAAGATGTGTAACATCACTACTGAGAAACTTGATAAAAACTACTTTGGTCACATAATCTAAGGCAGTATCCATAATCTTAAACCACGAAGGTAGTAAGCACCTTGTTATCATGTAGTGAAAATAGCAATTTACCTGTGTAAATTTTACCCCAAAACTTTATAAACCCCAACATAATCATGAGAAGAAACACAAAGACTATTAACCATATTTCATTAATTTTATTAATTTTTTTCTAAATCTCTCATTGTTTTTATGGATATAAATAAATATATTAAAAACAATAAAACTGAGTAAGATATATTATGGTTAATGACCAGTTACTATAGTAATTTCAGACACTCAATTTAACTCTCTGTACTGAAATTCATAGCAGATCTCTAAATTTAGTCTAATTCAGTGTGTGATATTCACTCCAATTCATTTATAAATAGAAAACATTAAACTGATTAAAATCAAGTAAAATAATTTTGATGAAGTTTTTGTCGGTTTTCGTTTCAGTGCATTTAAACTCAGAATATCAAAAGAAACTAAAAATCTAAATCGAGTTTTGTAACCATAAGTGGTGTGAATGCAAACCTAAAGAATATGATAGAATCTAATTCACACCCAAACAGGCCCATTTCAGAGCCCCCATGTGCATTCAAACAGTATAAATTTGAGTGAAAAGTCCCTTGAAAATCAGGCTGTTATCTGATGAGTGAACTATTTAAAATATCTTTGTGTTTTAAAAATGTTCTATTTATGCATACATTCAGTCATTACAAATGGAAATTATATTTGCAATAGAGGTTGCTATGGACCGAATGTTTGTATGCTTGCAAAATTCATACTTTGAAATCTGATCCCCAGTGTGATGGCATTTCGAGGTAGGGCCTTCAGGAAGTAATTAGGTCATGAGGGTGGAGCCCTCACATGAATGGGATTAGTTTCTCAATAAGAACTGGCCAGAGAGCTAGGTAACTCTCTTTCCAATATGTGAGGAGACAAGGAGAAGTCAGCTGTCTGAAACCCAAAGGAGAGCCCTCATCAGAACCTAACCATGCTGACACCTGATCTTAGACTTCCAGTCTCCAGAACTGAGAGAAATAAATTTCTGTTGTGTGTGAGCCACCCAGTCTATGGTTCTTTGGTGACAGCAATGCAAACTGACTACAATAGATGTGTGGGATTTTTTTTTTAAAGAGTATGTCTTTAGATAAGAAGAAAAAAGAAAGGAAAACAGAAACTTGGTAGAGAGATTCTTTACATTGCTTAAGAAACTATCGTCATCCCCTAGAAGAGTGTATACTCAACACAGTCTCAGCAAAAATATTCGAGTAACAAATTGATTTATTTATAGTCATTTCTTTTCTCATTCTTAAAAAACATATTATTTTTCCTTGTGGCAATTAAAAAAAGATAAGTTTCTAAAGAGCTAAACCTATGAAAAATGATTTCCACAGAGGACATGAATAAATAAATCCAAAATTTCAAAATCTAGCTAAACTGATCAAGGAGAACGAAAGAGAGAGAGAAAGAAGAGATGCAAATTTCACATTTTAGAGATTAAAGAGGGGACATCTTTACAGATCCCACAGACATTAATGGAATAATAAGATAATATTATGAATAATTTTATATCAATAAATTCAACAGTTTGGATGATATTATAGATCGAATTGTGTCTCCTCAAAATTCATATGTTGAAATCCTAACCTCCAATATCTGAGAATGGGAGCTTATTTGGAAATAGGGTCATTGTAGATATATTATAATTAGTTAAAATGAAGTTATACGGGAGCAGGGGGGGTCCTTAATCCAATATGACCCATGTCTTTATAAAAAGAGCCTCACATGAAGAGAGATACATACAGAAGAAAGATCATGTAAAGATACATGGAGAAATTCAAGTAATAGCTATGGTCATCCATAGACCAAAGAGAGCCCTGGAACAGATCCTTCCCACACAGCACTCAGAAAGAACCATCACTACCACCATCTTGATTTTGAACTTGTAGGTCCTAGAACTGTAAGACAATAAATTTCTGTTATCTAAGCTACCTAATTTGGGGTACATTGTTACAGCGTTGAAAGCAAATTGATATAGATGAAATGGACACATTCTTGAAAGGCGTAATTCCCCGAAACTGGCAGTAGAAGAAACAGAAAAATTGAACAGTACAATATCAATGAAATAAATTTAATTCAGAATTAAAACAGTTTTACAAAAAAATTCAAAGACCAGGCTCTTCTAGATAAAATCTCATTATCATTATTGCTATCGTTATTATTGTTATTTAGACACAGAGTCCCCCTCTGTCTCTCAGACTGGAGTCCAGTGGCCTGATCATGGATCATTGTAACTTCAAAATCCTAGGCTCTAGTGATCCTCCTGCTTCAGCATTCCAAGTAGCTAGGACTGCAGGTGCACAATGCCATGCCTGGGTAATTTTTTTTTTTTTAATTTTTTTGTAGAGACAGGGTCTCACTATGTTGCCCAGGCTGGTCTCAAACCCTTGACCTCATGCAATCTTCCTGCCTTAGTCTCTAAAAGTGCTGGGACTATTATTTAAGGAAATAATAAAACCAAACGTACATATATGCGCTTTCAGGGGATAGAGGAAGAGAGAACATTTCCTAACTCCTTTTGTAAGGACAGTGTTATGCTAATATCAAAACCACAGTAAGAGGTCATCAGAAAAAAGAAATACAGTGATATACTTCTCACCCACAGGGATCAAAAATCCTTCATAAAATTTTATTTAATCAAATCTAACTACATATATACATATATATATATAAGATGATGAATCATGATGGGAAATTTAAGTTTGGTTTAATGTCTGAAATGATATATAAACATAGATTAATGAAAGAGAAAAAAACAAGTATGCAATAGAAGAAATAAAAGTCAGATTCTTTGAAAGGGATTAAAGTTTTATTGTTTATAAAATTGATGAAATATTAGCCAATCTTATTGAGAAAAATAAAAAAGAAACAGATTACCAATATTAAGAATTTAAAAAAGGGACTTCTCTACGGATATTCCAGACAGCCAAAGAGTGCAAAACAGACATTATAAACAATTTTGGGATAATGTATTTGAAAATTTAGATGGATGGACATAATTACATGATATAATCTCAGTTAAATCATAACAAATAGAAATAATATATTTGCATAATCATATATATATACATACACACACACATGAAATAAACAAAAAGAATAGCATATGAATATAGGAAAGAATGAAGTAAAATTTTATCTATTTAAAGATTACATGATTGTATATGTAGAAAATCCAAAAGAATATATATGTATATAAGTAGAAGAGATAAGTTTTTCAAGGTTATCAGATCTGAGATCATAAAATCCTATGAATTATTAATAATCTAATAAAAGATTCACAAGACATTCAGAAATAGAAACATTGCTGATATTTTCATGCACCAGAAAATTCAATGCTTTTATATAAAATCTCCCAAAATGATTTATAAGTTCCAAGCAGCAATCCCTATTAAACTCACAGAAGTTTTTGTGTCTACATATGTGTGTGTGTAAATTAAAACACCGAATCAAAACTATACATGAAAATGCAAAGATGAAGCACAGGCAAGATTATCTTAAGAAGAATTAATTTGGAGAATTTTACCACTACATTTTGTCACCTACTCTATAATAATAATAATTAATAGTGTGTTTTTGGCACAAGAATAGACAAATCTGTGTGGTTGATTCAACAGATAGGTTGATGGAAGAGAGGTCCAGAAATAAATGAACACATAGTGAATTATTTAATTTATGACAAAGGTGCCACTATAATTCTCTCGGAAGGAAGGAATCATTTTTAATAAGTGAAGATAATCTCCCAACCCTCTTTGCATGCAAGAGTATCACATGTTATAATTTTTATATTCTTACAAAGAATTTTCCAGCTTCTTAATAACTAAATCACCAACTGGATGGCTTACTCGATTTCTCTCCTTTCTCCTTCTGTTCTCTTTCCCATTTGTTTTCTTTTGCATCTCTTTGTATATCTTTTAAAACTACAGTTTGTATTTTACTTTTGATTTTTAATAATATATTTTTCATTTTTTAAAAAATGTGCTCAGTTTATAGTCTACTGTCAGCCATAAGCATTTCTTGGAATGATCAATATTTAGTTCTGGGAGCTAAAAAGTTATTGACCCTGCCATAGAATTATTTCCAAAGCAATGATTTTGGTGGTAATGAACCAAAATTATTACATTTAAATATCTGCCTAATTTTATGAAAACATCATCCATATTCTTGAAAAATCTGAATAACAGTGCATACGTCAATGCCAAAAAATGAGAAAAATCACTGTTAACACTGGAAAAATAAAAATTCTCTGTGATTAGTATGATAGGGATTTAAGTTGAAATAATAACACCTTGTTGCATGATGTTTCTCTGGTAAACAAATTCCCTCCTTTTGGAATTCACGTGTCCTATAATGTCCCTGCATTTTTTTTCATAGGAAAATAGGCAATATATAACTGGCTGGCATTTGATCATTTTCATTATATGGTAATATATCTTATAACCTTGATAAAAAGTCACTTCTAAAGCCTAAGCTTTAAACTTCAATCCAAACAAGATTTTAAATTACATATACACAAACACACAAACATACATATATGTTATATAATAAATTATTTTTTTCTTTTTTCCTGGTGCTCATTTTCAATAAAATAAATGGTAATAAAGATCCCATTTTTAAATTTAGGTTCAAGTGAAATAAAAAAAAGAGTAACACCTTAAAAGTTATATATGTGCACATATGCCCTTTCTATTTAATTAAACACTTTAAAGGAAATTTAAAATAATATTTTAATATGCTAATTTTTGGGAGGTGAATGTTATTTTATACTTTAACATTTGTTTCTTTTGCTATTCCACTCCTATTTCATATTAGGGCATTTTACTTTAAAAGAAAATAGGCATAATCCATCTTAATTACCATCACTTTTCATATTTTTCTGTATTTAAAGGCACAAAATTCAATACTGTATTTTGTTTAAACTTTTAGGCAGCTGTTCTAACATATGCTTCATTATTTAGAAGATGCCCTGTACATTTTTATAAGAACAAATACTATGATGTCATTATGTACTAGTAACATTTACCCTTCAAATATATGCAAGCAAAAAAATATATATATACGCAGTTTAATCATTTCTTCACTAACTTTAAGGGAGGAATTAAGACGACATCAAAAATTACTTTCCAGCCCTAATAACTCATAATTCTTTCAGGTTTTAGTGTGAAAATGTCAGTTCTTAGCATGCTTGTGGCCGAAGAATGACCAGACACACCAAAGTAAGGCAAGCACGAAAATGAGGTTCATTGAGTAGAGAAAGATCGGATTACAGGACAAGAGCAAGATACAGGTTTACAGCGCATGATACATATGCCACAGAGGACGACCAGACACATTGTGCAGCAAAAGGAGAGCCAACGGAAGGGCAAAAAGGCCTGGTTATGGTCTGCATCCTGTTTTACAGTGCCCGGATTGGGACCTCACTCATGGCTCAAATGTCACCAGAAGCACTTTGATTAGACAGTTGGGAGTCACATGACCTGAGCCTTAACTATGCATGCAGGTTTTTCTAGTTCAATTTCTGGACTCCATGGTACCTATGCTGCTTGGCCCAGGGGCTAGCATTCTTTTGCAGCTCTCATGCTAAGTAATGATAGGCAGATTCATAGTGTGTTCCCTTCTCCTCCAGATATGGCAGTAGCTCAGGGCAGAATTGGGAGGGGGGCAGGACCAAGATGGGGGCAATGGCACCCACTTTTGTCCCTAGGAGACACAGAATCCCTTGCTACCTACCTAATAATTTCATTGACATTTTCCATCTCATCCATTTCTGAACCCATGACTGCTTTGAGCTTTTACCCTTTCTCCAAACTTATACAAATATCCTGTTTACTTTGCCTTCTAACCCATTTTAAATTCAATCTGAATAAATTATTCTTTCTCTTTAGTGTCAATTCAGGGAACCCAATCACTCTCTCAAATTCCTTCATGAATTGGCACTTTGATCATATTTAGTCCATTACCACAGCTGTATAAAAATCTACATGATAGTGCCCCACTGGACATTATCAGTTACTTTATAATTTCATCTTCATTGGTTGTCACTCACACACCAGTTTTGCCATCTACACCGATGGCCACATTGTAGACCTTGAAATTCCCTGAAAATATTTTCATTCTAAATTATGAATTCAAACATCTCACTTTCATAGCACAGAGTATCCTTCCATCTCACTCACTTTGTTATTCTTACTTCACTTGTTCTTCACCATTAGCTAGGAATTCTTGTCTCTAGATCTCTGCTACTTATTCCCTTTACATCACTATATTCACTTCCACTTATCTAAAATAGAGTGACCCCTACACACAGTATAATAAATTTCTGTCCATTTCTTCAAATTTTTAACTTATTTTTTCTTCACATATTCTTGGCACAGGACCAACTCTGAGTTAATTCAGAATTAGCTTCATCTTTACTTATACCTAGAGTCTGGAGTGCTAAAGGGAAAATTCTACAATTGTTAAGACTGGTATTGTTGAGATTTACGACTGTGAAATCAACTGTTCTTAATTTTGCCAATGTTCCGGTTCTGTTTCAATTCCCTTACTCATTTATTCTCAGCAGACGGCACCTCCTATTTCATAGCGAAGATAGTAGCTTTAACGGGAAGTTCCCAAAAGTTCTTTTTAACAAAACTACAAGTACAGATTACTTTGGAGAAGGAGCCATTCTTTTCTTCTTTTATCCTCTTACACAAGAAGTGTTGCTTATTGTGTCTTGTCTATGTGATATATATTACTTTATCCCATATTAATAGGACTTTATTATTTCATTTAGTTTACCTCTATTTTCCAAATTTCCCTCCAGCTCCTTTCGTGCCCTCAAAATTCATTCAAATAAGGAAAAAAAAAACCCTATTACTGAATTCTCATATATCAAGTTTCTGTGATTTTTCTTACCTTCTTATTTTTTAATTGCTTGAATATAAAATGCTAGCTTTGCATATGGGAATTTTAGACTATATCATGAACTTAAAGTAAAAAAAAAGATTTTAAAAATTAGATCAAGATGGTAGTCTGAGCACATATATATATATATTTCTCTCTTCTCTCATCTCTCAAACACAAAATATACTTTTAAAAGAAAGTGATGTTATAAATCCATGCTAAAATATATTTTTATCATCTTTAGACATATCATTTAAAGTGATTTTTAAATTTTAAAATGTAAATTAGATTAGATTTCTGGACTATCAATAGCAGAGAAAACCACAACACAGGCAGATGCAATCCTAAGGAAAGAAAAAACATTTCTCAAAACATTTCAAAAATATTCCATCCACAGGAATATGTCAACAAAAGTGGCAAAGAAAGAAACTCTGAAATTCTGTCACTCTTTAAAAGCAATGAAAATCTGGCAAGAATGTCAGAATCAATTTTTCAAAACTCTGAAATTAACCAAAGTATTACAGGAACACAGGAAGCTCTTATTCAAGAAAAATGGGTAGTCTTGAAAGAACAGCAAGCTTTGTAGTGGTTTGCCTAACTGAGCTCTGTCTCCTAATCCGCAGATCAGTGGCAGTTTTGAATATAACAGCCTGCATTTTGAGTACCAGAAGGAACAGAATGGGACTAACTCACAAAGAATTTTAATGATGTGCTTTGTACTGTCTTATGGTTCCCTGGGAAACATGCTCAGAAGGCTAGTGTTTACTTCACTGGACTCTAGGAACTAGCCTAATCCTAAATCTGCTACCTGCGGTGAGGGTGGTGGGGTTCTGCGAGGTATTTGTCAAAAACATTTATAGGCAAATATTTTAGTCACAGTTGCCTGAGATGATGGATAATAATGAGAACAAATAATAAATTAACTAAAATATTTGGGAAGAAATGCTGCATTAGTCTACTTGAGTTGCCATAACAAAATACCAGAGGCTAGGTGGCTTAAATAACAGAAATTTATTTTTTCATAGTTCTGGAGGTTAGAAGTCACAGATCAAGGTCCATCAGGTTTGCTTTCTGTTAGGGGCTCTTGTCCTGGCTTGCAGACAGCTTTATACTTACTGTGTTTTCACACAGTCTTGGCTCTGTGCATAAAAAATAGAAAGCTCCTGCTGTCTCTTCTTATAAGGACATGTACCCTATCAGATCAAGAACCCAACTTTATAATCTTGTTTGCCTTAGTTACTTCCTTAGCGATCTCATCTCCAAATACAGCCACACTAAGGATTAGGGCTTCAACATACGAATTTTGAGAAGACACAAACATTGGGTCCCTAACAAATGCTCTGGAATAAGATGTTCTTAAAGGTTTTGAAAAGCTCTGATATATTCCTGGAATTATAGAAGGCCACTTATGGCTGTGCACATGCTCAAGAAATATCTAAGAAGCTCATGAGTTCTCATGTCTGGCTGACCTTGATTTGTGAAACAGTAAATGAAAACTAAAACAAATATTTTAACTTCTGAGTGTTGAAGATTAGAACCAACACATTCGCGGAGTCTCTTTATAAGGCCTGGAAATTTTTTTTGCTTTCAGACATTTAATGAAATAATGATCAAATGATTAGCTAACCACTAAGCTAAAGGAATAGATAATTCAGTGGTTATGCATGACAAAGAACATTCTTTACATAATTAATTTGAAAAAGTCACTAAACAGACTAACAGTCACTAGCAACAGCAACAGCAACAAACCCTGGGGATGGAGAGAATCTGAATTCCAGATTTATCACATTATAATATGCAAAATATTCAGTTTTTAGCAAAAAAATATGAAGCATACAAAGACACAAAAAATTTTCACATTCATAGGAAAAAACCCAATCACTATAAATTACACCCAAGGAAGATCAAATGTTGGACTTTCTAGACTAAGGCTTTAAATCAACCAATTTAAATGGGTGGCTTAGGCAGGAGGATCACTTGAAGCCAGGATTTCAAGACCAGCCTCAGCAAGAGTGAGACCCCCTCTTTACTAAAAATAATAATAATAAAACAAAACCTTAGCCAGGTGTGGTGGTGAGCACCTGTAGTCTCAGCTACTCAGAGAGGATGAGGCAGGAGGATTGCTTGAGCCCAGGAGTTCGAGGTTGCTGTGAGCTAGGCTGATGCCACAGCACTGTAGCCTGAGCAACAGAGTGAGACTGCCTCCAAAAATAATATCACTCTAGGATCAAAAGAGCAGATTTGAGCAGGCAGAAAAAGAATAAGTGAACGTGAAGATAGATCAATTAACATTATTCCATCCCAGGAGCGGGGAAAAAAAATGAATGAAGAAAAATGAACAGAACATCAGAGACCTGTGGGACAGCAGTAAGCATACTCAACACATATAATGGGAATTCAAGAGGAAAGGAGAGATTAAAAAGAGAGAGAGAGAGAGAGAAGAAAAAATATTTGAAGAAATAGTGGCAGAAAACTTCCCAAATTTGATGAAAAATCTTAATCGTATAAGTTCAATGTAAGAGAAATTTAAATTGATTTAAATCTAAACATATAAGAAAATTTTAAAAAGACAAAGACAAAGAGAGCATCTTAACAGCTTCAAGAGAGAAATGATTCATCACATACAAGGGATCCTCAGTAAGATTAACAGCCAATTTCTCATCAGAAACCATGGAGGCCTGAAAGCCATGGGATGAAATAAAGTGCTAAAAAGTATCTTACTGGATTCTCCCATTAATTAATGAGTTAAATGTAATTTTTGCCACATACCTGTTTTATATTTGTCTGAGAATCATAAAAAAAAAAAGAGGTAATGCTGTGGGTTGAACTGGTCCCCCAAAAGATATGTGTTCTTGACTCCTAGGACCTGTATATGTAACCTTATTTGGAAATAGGGTTTTTGCAGATTTAATCAATTTAAAATGAGCTCATACTGGATTAGGGTGGTCCCTAGTCCAGTGACTGGTGTTTGTATAAGAGAAGGGAAATTTGAATAGAGAGGCAGACACCAGGAGAGGTCTATGGACGTGACAATAGAAGCAGAGTTCAGAATGATTCAGCTGCAAACCAAAAATGTTTCTGTTATTGCTGGCAACAGTGAGAAACTAGGAAAAGGCAAAGAAGGAAGAATTCTTTACTAGAGCCTTTAGAAGACATATGGCTTTGTTGACACCTTGACTTCAGACTTCCATGCCTGCAGAACTGTGAGAAAGCTTCTGTTGTTTCAGGCAAAGCCGTCTGTCCTAGTTCATCACAGCAGCCCCGGGAAACGTGTATAATAGAGGTGTGAGGGTGCCAGGAGCGTACCTTCACTCTCAGTTTTCTCTTTCAAGTGTCTAGAGTTCTTGTTGTTTTATTTGGTTGATTCTTTTGTAATGTAAATATGTGATTTATTTAGGTGACAAGATACAATAAAGTCTGAAGCAATGAGGGAAATTGAAAAATAATTGCTCCTTGATAGCAGAAAAAATAAATTAATAATTTAGGTCACAACTGTTCTCAGAGGATAACATAAAATATAAACAACCATGTTTTTTTTTTTTCTTTTTAAAGTAAGTGACTATAACATGGTTTAGGGCAAAATAAAGCACTTACACATGGGACTACTAACTTTAATAAGAAAACAAAACATTAATTCTTATTATCAGCCACCGAGACACTGACACTGTTTTGTTATAATGGAATCTTCTGGTAATAATTTCTTTAATAATCAAATTTTATATGCATCTATTCTAACATCTGTTTCTGTCTTCCCGTATTACTTCATTTATTTTCTCAGATTAAAGTACTAATTTTATGAAAATAACTGCAGTATCTCTACAAGACTAATGAATTTTAAGCATCAGTATTGTTGCAATGTACTAGCCCTATCTTGATTTCATAGCTATGATACTAAATTCTATTAATCAAATATGTGGGTACTGTGCAAGTTAATTTTTCATGATTTCTATCATAAAATGTCTCATAGTAAGTAGAGAAATAAACTTATAAAATCATGGCAGTCAATGAAAATATCTACCTCTAAAAATAACATTAATGGTAACCCAGAGACTACTGTGATTCAACACCATGTTACTAATCATTTTCTAGAACATGCTTATTAAATCAACAGAACTTATTTTATATATTCTGTATGCATATTTCTAATATTTAAAAGCATGAAAGAATCTGAGACCACCTATTAAACTGATGTTTTATCAATTGTTTCTTAGTGGGAAAAAAAGGCAGATGGAATATGAATAAAAGTATATTCAAATATAAGTAAAAGGATTAATGCAACATTTAATAAGAAAAAAAGAGAGAGAAAGAAAATAATAAAATAATAACTGAATTAAATCAAGCATCATCCTTCATATTTTTTAAGGCTTGCAAACATACAAATTCAATATGCAAATATTTAATTTTGTGTGTTATCACTGGATATTTTAAAGTTTCTAAAGATGTGTAGACAAAATATTTTTATTTGATGTACAGCCTACATCTATCTATACTGAGAAATTAAATTAAAGAACTTGTAACCTTGTCTATTTATCTTTCTCATCAAGAATGGTTATTTAGTGTTTATTATGTCCCAGACACTGCTTAAACAATATGACAAATAAAACTCTTTAAAATATTTAATTCTTATAACAGCCCTATACTGTAGGCAAATTTACCACACATACAAATCTAGTGAATAATGAAGGTAGATTCTGAACCCAAGAACAAAAAACACTATTCTTTATTTTCTCTCTCTCTTCTCTTTCTCTCTCTTTCTCCCCCATTTCATTTATGCATATTTATATAAACCTTCATATAATATATAAATATTTAATATTTATGTAAATATATAATATTTATATGAATATATGTTTAATAGTTATTTAATTATATAAATATTTAAAATTTATGTATGTATGCATATGTATATTAAAATGTATGCATACATATAATGTATATGTGTATATATAATAAACTTGAATATTGTGAGAAACAATTCTAATTAAGCTGAGGCTGTTAAAATGAAATTAGTCAATTTGCTTGTTTTCAAGGTCTCACTGTAACTAAATATTGCTTTGAAAACAAAGCATAATTAAGAGACAAAAATAAAATGGAAGACTTTCTTAATAAAAGCACAATTTTAAGAGGAAGTCAGAAAATGGCATTATACAAGTTTGTGTCTCTATAAATATAATAGAAAAATGAAGTGACCAGTCAGATTCCCCTTAAAACCTTTGTATTTTAAATATCTACATACCAGTGGTTTTTGAACATGTTTTTTCAATAGTTGATGTAGATAATATTAATAAGTGTCAGATTATTTGAAATATCAATTAGTATACTTTATTTAATACACACATATAACAATTTGTACCTGCAATTAAGTGAGTACCTTACTTTTGTGTGGAGCAAGAGAAAGTGAGGAAGGTTGGATCAGAAATCATTTTGCATTAATTTTTGAGAAGGTCATTCCAGCACTCCAAATTAGAAGATGCTGCGGGTGATAGAGAATGCGATATGTCTATCAAGTACTTGGCCTATTAGCTCATTTTGTAGTGGCTTTTGCGATGAAAGATGTATCATTTTTAGCCTGAAAATTGATTATAAATCTGAAAATATGACATAGATTAGTTTCAAGGTTCCAAATGGTGTACTCATAATTAATTAGCACATTGACTGCCACACGAGGAAAAAAAAAAAATTTTCCCTGGGGCCACAGTGTTTTATTAAAACAAAATGATCTTTCTAATTTGTTATTCTTTTATTGTTTTTGTAAAGGAATTATATGCAATGCTATCCACATTTTTAGAATTAAATTGTCAATATTAATTGTAACAATAAGAACATCAACAAGTAAGATTTTCATGAGCCAACTGCAGGGTTTTGGTTCACAAGGGCCTGGGCTCAAAACTAGCATGAGTTAAATATAACTCACATGGCAGTTAATTTGTTAATCTTACTGGAATAGAAACTGTTTTTTCTTTACCAAGAATAGAATACTTACCAATACTTAACAAATTAGTCATACACTATATCATGAAACGTGTTTATAAATGTCAAAGTTTAATTTCATGACCTAAATACAAGAATGATTTTTGCACACCATTAAAAAATTCAGTCAGTATGATAAAATCTGATAACCTCCTTATACACACACACACTCAAACTTCTCTCATGTGATAAAAAATATTCCAAGATGATTGATAAAGAATATGTAGCATAATTGGACATATATGTAATTGAATGTATATAAATCTCCTATAGAAATGTAAGCTATACTCTTGGTTTTAATTTTTTTTCTTTTCTTTCTTTCTTTATTATTTTTTTTTTTTATTTCAGCATAATATGAGGGTACAGATGTTTAGGTTACGTGTGTTGCCCTTGCCCCCCCTCCCCCCCTCAGTCCAGGTTTCAAATATGTCCATCCCATTGCGTGGTGCACATTGCACTCTTTG
>CAUYSK010007039.1:0-26546 GCA_963575035.1 Avahi laniger | reverse complement strand
AATTAATTTCTTTCTATTTTTGGTAGAGATGAGGTCTCGCTCTTGCTCAGGCTGGTCTCGAACTCCCGATCTCAGAACGATCCGCCCACCTCGGCCTCCCAGAGAGCTAGGATTACAGGCGTGAGCCACCGCGCCCGGCCTCAGTAACCATTCTTAAATAAAGTTTTCCTTACTGTGTTTAACAAGTGTCATGAATAATATTTTCCTGAATGCTACTCCCCACTCAATCTTTCAGCTCCAGCTGAACTGGACTTCTTTCTTCTGCCTTAACACCTTTGCATAGGCTGTTCATTTGCCTGTGACTTTGTTGTCCTAGCTAACTACTATTGTTATTCAAAATAAACATAATTTTCTGAGGGAAATATTCCCTGAACCCCAAGGCTAGTAAGCTCTCATGCTAGATATTCTATGGCACCCTTTCCTTTTTAACACTCCTCACATTTGTAATTTTTCATTGTAAGCTCTGTAAAGATAAAGACAACACTGGCCTTGTTTGCTACTATGTCCCCAATACCTACTGTGAGTTGGCACATAGTAGACCCTCAAATATTAGTTGAATATTAGTTGAATACACACATACAATACTGACAAATTTAAGCAAAAGAACATAAAGAATGAAATTAGCTTAATTTTTATGTTTACTTCTAATTTTATTATGGCATTGATATAGAAATTAAAGATTGACTTAATATCTAATTTTTATCAACTGCAGTTTTGGTGTCATTAAACCATAGCTTTTCAAAAGAAAGGTCTTCATGCTTGACTAATGCTGTAAAATATTAACGATGGCACTGACTTCCTAGCTCATCAATATGCTACAAAAGAGAGTATGTTCACTTTTTCAAAAAAGTAATAAATCAAACCACAAGGCACAATATAATATTGTGTGTGAGCTGGAAGTGGTTTTTTTCCCTCCAGCCTCTATATTAGCAAAGTTTCAGGGGAACAAAAAAAATCTTAGATGACAAAAAATGTAGCTTAAGCACTTTGCTTTCTTTTTGTGGAGCTTCTAGTTACTATTGGCATTTGTGAGAAATTAATAGTTGTTTTGGCTTTCAAAGCTTTTTTAAAGTATTTAAAAATGGATTGAAGGCTAGAGGAAGGGGCTAAGTTGTATTTTTCTGTGCCAGCAGAAACCATAGGAAACTCCTTTTTCAAAATGGTAGCTTCAGGTTTATCCAAAGGCTTAGGACTTGTCACCCATTCACGGCAGTGGTGCTTTATCCATGCTAATAATTGTACGTCACTTCCCAGCTGGTGTCCTACATGATGTTCAGAGTCAATAAGCGCAACAGCATATACTTTGCTCATCACTTCCCATTTTCTGTGAACAAGTAAGTCCATGAAAACCAAGCCTCCATAACCATGTACAATGAAGGCAACGTCCTTGCCTTCAGTCTTTGAAATGAAGTAATCCCATATGTAAGCCATGTGTTCTTCAGGGGTGTTGCTGTATCTTTTTGGAATGCTTTGGGGAGGATGCTGAAGAGAGAAAAAGCTCTCAGCTTGAGCCATTTTTGGGGAAGAGGACTCAATATTTTTATTTTCTGTTAAAAGCCCATTCCACTCTTTTTCTGTATTTAGGTCCATAAAATTGTCATTGGGGTTTAGCACAACTACATCATAATGTGCCTGCAATGCCATCTGAATACATGGTATCTGACTTCCATGTTGGAGACCATGATGTATTATTGCCTGCTGACTCCACTGACCAGCTCGGAAGACCCCATGGTCTTGAAGAAGGACAAGAAGAACAGAATGATGATTTGTTAATGCTCTCTCACTCATGAAAAAGAAGCTTCTTGGTTCTTTATCAGCCTCTGGTGGGATATATACTTTTTGTAATTTGCACACTTTTTCCAAAAGCTCATAAATGTATTGTTCAAGCAAATGACCAAGGGCCTGGTAGCGCTTGCTATTTCTCTCAAGGACATTTTTATAATAGTTAAAGACAAAAGGCCTTTGTGTCTCAGTGTGTCTCAATTCAGCATTTTCATTGAAGTCATATTTAAGTTCTTCTAGTAAGTCAGATTGTTCAATAAATTTTTGGAAGCTTAGCTCCTGAGTCATTGGTAGCCACTGAAAGTAAAAAGAGCAATAATGTATCAGTGTTAGAAAAAGTAAAATAAAATTTTCAGTTTGCCAAATTCTTATGGTGGGACATCATGCTAAATTAAGCACTTCAGGAAGACATTAACCTTTTAAACCATGGTAAAGACTTTTTTTTTGTTGAGACGGAGTCTCGCTCTGTCACCCAGGCTAGAGTGCAGTGGCATCATCATAGCTCACTGCAATCTCCAACTCCTGGGCTCAAGCAATCCTCCTTACTCAGCCTCCCTGGTGGCTGGAACTGTAGGCATATGCCACTGTGCCTGGCTAATTTTTTCTATTTTTAGTAGAGACGGGGTCTCACTCTTGCTCAGGCTGGTCTCCAACTCCTGACCTCCAGTGATCCTTCCTCTTTGGCCTCCCAATTGAGTGCTAGGATTACGGGCATGAGCCACCACACCTGGCCCATGGTAAAGACTTTAACTCAAAATAATTGTGAATGAGACAAAGTAGTGAGAGACTGAATATATGAAGGGACAATGGACAGACCATGCTATGGTTTGGATATGGTTTGTTTAGCCCTGCCAAATCTCATGTTGAAATTTGATCCCCAGTGCTGGAGCTGGGACCTGGTGGGAAGTGTTTGATTTGTGAGGGCAGATCTCTCATGAGTAGTGTGGTGCCATTCTCATGAGAGGAGTAAGTTCTCACTCTTAGTTCCCACAAGAATGAGTTGTTGAAAAGAGCCTGGTACCTCCTCTGCTCTCCGCTCTTCTCTCGTCTTTTTCTCTTCCTCTCTTGCCACGTGATCTCTACATGCTGGGTTGCCTTCGCCTTCTGCCATGAATGCCAGCAGCTGGAAGCCCTCATCAGAAGCAGATGCTGATGTCACTTCTTATACAGCCTGCAGAACTGTGAGCCAAATAATCCTCTTTTCTTTATAAATTACCCAGGCTCAGGTATTCCTTTAGGAACACAAACGAATCAAGACAGACCATATATAAATATAGAGCTTTGATCCACAACCTTCAGCAGCCCTTCCCAGGAAGTCAATCCCTTATCTACAATAAACCCAGGAAATTACCCTGGCATAAGTCAGACTGGCAGGAAGCCAGATTTCTATCTCTAGTGACAATCTGGAAAACTAACCAATAATTTCTCTAACGATTGGCCCAAAATGGCCAGGACTTAATAACCAACAGCTTCTCTAATGTTTATCACCACTTCCAACTTGGGACCAGAGAAAGCCAAAAATGTACCCCTCATCAATCACATATGATTACCCCTCCCTTCTCGTTAGCCCTCCTACAGCTTCCCCATGGCAACAGCTTGTAATCAGGGCAAACCTGAAGTCTTCTCTTTTTTCTATTCCCCTGCCTGCCTTTGAGTCTCTGCCCAAACGCAGGGGATGATGGCTGAGTCTCTTTCTATAGCAAGTCAGAATAAATAGGCTTTGCTTTCCTCATTTGGTTGGTCTTCATTTATTTCTACGGTAGACATTTAATACATTTTGCTGTTAAATAAATGGCAGAACAGTGCGGGTGAAATGTGAATCAGGCAGTATAGGTTATGATCAATTCATCTAATACCAGAAGATATGGTTATTTTGATATCTGAGAAGGAAAAAAAAATAGATTGAATGAGAAGTTAATTTACACAGTTTCTGTGAGTAGAGCTTAAGGGGAAAAGAAAAGACTCTGAAAGATTAAGTGGCTTGCCCTAAAGCCAAATAAATATTGAAAGATTGTGTAAGAGGCTGACTCTCAAATTCCCATTCTTAAATACATGAACATTCTCCCTTCTTAAATTTCTTAACACTAACACTGGCAATCCACAACCCTTTTCCAGTAAGTAGCACTCAAAATGATTTTCAGTGCAACTCAAATTGCCTGCAGGCTTAAGGCAAAAGTAAGTTTGCTTGTTCTGATTTCTTAACTGTTTTCTCACTTTCTGAATCTTATTCTCTGACTCCCATACTCAACTGGTACTTCATGAAGATTTTTAGTTGTCAAAAGCATCTATCTATTCTCTATTCCTTCCTGTTCCATTAAAAACTCTTCTAATGATGCTAATCTCAGGTGTTATTATGTAGTTAATATATTTTTCCTAAAGTATAAATGACTGGCCGACTTAACTATCCTTTAAAATGAGAAGCTTCTGGAATTAGATCGATTTAGGTTTAAATTCTAGCTCCAAATTTCCAAGCTGAGTAACTTTCAGCAGGTTTCTTGTCTTCTATGATTCAGCTTCAATTCTAAGTTTTATTTTATTTAAGCTATAGAAAATAATTCTTTCTACTGTCTATCCTGCTACGATGCTTTATCTTTCCTCTTCGTAGCCTATATTACCACCTGACACATAACTATTTGCATATTTTTTATCAGTCTTCCATCACAAGAATTAAAGCTCCATGTGAAAAGGAACTTTAATTCATTGCTGTGTATTCAGTGCTTAGAACAGTGTCTGGCACATATAATTTTTTAAATGAATAAATGCAAAATAGGGATAACATCAACTACCTCACAAGGTTTTTATGAGAATTAAATGAACTAATGTATGTAAAAACCATTTTACATGGTATCTCACGCATGGAAGTTTCTTGAAATTAGATAGGATGATCTAATGATGGGAGACGTGAAATAAAGCTACATATATATTTCTTGTCCTTTTTTCTCTACATTATCTATGATTTTTATCCACATTAATAAATGTAGTTCCATTTTATTCATTTTATCTGTTTATAGTGTTCCATTGCTTGAATATACTGTTATTTATTTAACCATTTGCCTTTTGAGGAACATTTACGTTGCTTCAATTTTCCACAATTACAAGCAAAGCTGCAATGAATATTCTTGTACATGCATTTTTGTGTACATATTAAGAATTTCCCTAGGCAACATAACTAGAAGTGAGATTTCTGGGTCATTTTAGCATTCTTCATTTTACCAGACATTGCTAAATTGCTCTCCAAAAGGAAAGTCTATTTTATAATTTGAAATGAAATAGGAGGTTTGCATAGAAAAGTAATCTCTCAAATCTAAAAATGTTGTGTTTATTCAGGTGCTGTGCTTGCTGTAAACTGCCTTTTTCTGCACTAAAAATAAAGAGAAGGATACAGAATATTTAAAACTCAAATTAAGCAAAGAAAGTTGTTAGCTAACTATTTAGCTTTTTCTTCAGAGGATAAATAAACAAAATCGGTATTTTCTAGTAGCATCTACTCCTGCCAGTGGCCTACCTTAGGAATGGGAACTTCATTCTTTCACTTGGTTCATTCTGTAAACTTCCCTCTTCTCTTCCACACCCCACATCCAATCACTCAGCAAATCTATGGGTTCTGTTATTTGAAAGAGATCTATAATTTAATCATCTATCCCCTCCATCTTAACCACTCCAGAACAAGTCACCGTCAACTCTCACCTTCATTAATAGTGTACTATCTAGTCTCTGCATTAAGCTTGTCTCCTTCTAGTCTGTTTCCCACATAGCAGTCAGGAGAATCCTTTCAAAACATCTGCATTGGATGTTACACCCTTGCTCAAAATTTTTAATGGTGATATGTTTGTTGAATTCATGTTTCTGGAATGGCATGTAAAAATCTTGGAAGTTGCTACTGAGTCCTAAAAAGAAGTAAAAAGCGGAACAAACCAAAAATCAGCAACTCTTCTTAGATCTGAAAGAAAAGTGAGGTCACTGGGCAAACCACTGCCTCCAAAACTAGAAAGACTGACAGGTGAATACAGAGAATCAAAATTTACCGGAGCAGAAACTAGGAACTGAAGCCTCCAATAGAGCCAGTGCCCAGATAGGGACCTGAACTGTAATTACAATTTGCTGGAGCTCTGTATGGACAAGTCTGAAGAATAAAAACTCTAGGGGATCCATTCCCCATCCTCCTCTTTTGCGAATTTTACCTCTTGGAGCTCTAACAGGTCCACAGGTCCTCACAGTAACCGTCCATGCTTCTGGCAGTGGGTAGGGAAAAGGAACCATTTTGAAATACACCAGAGCATTTTGTTCTTCTTAACAAGGCCTGCCCTCAGGAGAAACTATTTAACCAAAGCCTAATCTGCTGGAGTTTTATCAGAGCCTAACTGACCTGGGGGAAGGGAAATACCTAACTCCAATCCACACTAGTCATTTTGTCCCACCTAAGGGGAGTTGGGGGAAACTGAGAAGGATGTGTGAAGTTCACAGTCTAGAGGAGCAGGTTCACTAAAATTCTCAATGGTCTCCCCTCTCAACTGAAAATAAAAGCCTAAATTCTTACCAAGGCATACAAGGTCCCACGTAACGCTTAGCTCTCCAACGTCATTTCCTTCCATTCTCTCACTTGCTTACTCATCTAGTTACATGATCTGGTTCTTAGGTTTCTCAGGTGTCATTTCCTACCACTCTCTTGCTAACTTCACCATAGTCACACCTGGCCTCTTTGCCATCAACTTGTGAACAAGCTCCTCTTTAAGGGTATTCACACTTGCTACGCCCACAGCCCGGAACACTCTTCTCCTAGATAACTATTGGGCTCACTGCCTTCAAGTTTCTGCCCACGAGTTATCAGAGTGACTTTCTCTGAGCATTTTATCTGAAAAGGTAACTCTCTCCCTTTCTCTTGTCCTTCTCTACTTTTTTTTTTTAGCACTATATTTGCTTATTGTCTACTACCGCCCATTAGAATGTTAAGTTCCATGACAGCAGGGACAGGGATTTTGTTTTGTTTACTACTGTATCTCTAGTTCTTGGAGTAGTGCCTGCTGCATAGCAGACACTTAAATATTGTTAGAATTTTATGTTTATGCCAAGGGCATAAGAAACTAAAGAGCACTTTAAAAGTTCTCTAGCTATATGCATAAGAGAAATATGCACATAAAGCTTTTGAAAAATTATAGAGGCTTCTATAATTCTAAAGTTAATGCCAGAAGTTTATGAAATATTCTCAGAGAATATCCTACACATCTCTATACATTTGCTTTCTCTTTTGCAAATGAAGATGATTGATCTCTCTCAACCAAATCAAAGATGATTCATTAAAATAGAATCAAACTGTTTCTATGCTTAATTTTCCAAAGAATGGGTTGGAATAAGATAGCATAGAAGAGGAAAAATAATTTTTTACTTAACCCTCATGAGTTCTTATTTGGGATGAACCCCTGTAACAAAAAACAGACTAACAAGAGAAAAACAAACAAGTTTATTAATGCATGCAGTGCACATCACGTGGGTGAAACTTCAATTAAAAGTAACTCAAAACAGTGGCTTAGAACTCTGCCTTATATAGCATCTTCAATAAAGAACAATAAATCTGTGGAGAAATGTAAGGACAAAGGAAAGAGTTTTAGGTTTCTAAGTGTGGGAAACTGTGGGAATGTAAATATTAAATATATAGTAGAAAATTAATGGAGTAAGGTTTGTTGGCAGATTCCTCTGGTGCTCTCTCTGGGCTAATAAGAGTCTAGAGTTGTCTCCAGTAAAGGAGAATTTAGGCAGAAAAGACTCAGGAGAAGGAGTTTCCTTTCATTTGTTGCTGCTTAATTGCTTTCAGCTCAAAAATAATTTTAATGAGGCTGGGGGAGGTGACTCATGCCTCTAATAACAGCACTTTGGGAGGCTGAGGTAGGAGAATCCCTTGAGCCCATGGGTTTGAGACCAGCTTGAGCAACATAGTAAAAAAATTAGCTGGGCGTGGTGGTGTGCACCTGTAGTTCCAGCTACTTGGGAGGCTGAGGTAGGAGGATCACTTGAATCCAGGAGTTAGAGGTTGTAGTCAGCTATGATGACACCACTGCACTCTAGACCGTGCAACAGGGCAAGACCCTGTCTCAAAAAAAACAAAAATAATAATTTTTATGTTAGAGAGGCATATTTTGGGATGACATTCTGGTTTCCTTAATAGCTTACCTTCAAAAATAAAATTCTTAGAGCTGAAAGGGACCTTATTGATATTCTTAGCTAGTATGTTTATTTTGTAAATGGAGAAGTTAAGACTTTCAAAAGTAAAATGACATGCTCAAAGTAACTAAGGCAGCTCTAGGAGCCTGACAGAAGATTCATTTTTACCAATGATTTAAAAATACATAGTGTTAGACTTTTTTTTTTTATTTCAGGCTATTATGAGGGTAAAAACATTATGGTTACACCTTATATCTTTGCCTCACCCAAGTGCGGGTTAAAGACAAACCCTTCCCCCCTACAGTGCTCCCCGTGTCCTTTAGTTGCAGATTTACCACCCCCCCCTCAAATCTCCCTAATCCCTGGTGAGTATTTTTGCCATGTGATCACCCTAGTGTTGATCAGTTAGTACCAATTTGGTGTTAGACTTTTTATTTCATTCATTCACTAAAAATCTACTGGAGCCATTTGTTAGGCACTTAGTTTCCTATATCAAGTAGCTCAGTCATTTGACACAGATTGAAATTTAAAAAAAAGAATAGTATATACTCATTAGAAGTTGAAATCAGGCCTTTCTAGTAATCTGGGTTAGGTGGCCACACAAGTGTTATGTTTTATGCTAGGTTATTTTTTAAAAGTTTTTAAAAAAATTGTAAAATATATATAATGTATCTCCCTGGATATAGCACCAAAACCAAAAAAAAATATATAGCATAAAATTTACCATTTTAACCATTTTTAAGTGTGCAGTTCAGTGGCATAAATTCATTCACACTGTTGTGCAACCATCATTCACATCCATCCACAGAACATTTTTCATCTTATAAAACTGTAACTGTACACCGATTAAATAATAACTTCCCATTTCTCCCTTACCCCAGGCCCTGGCAACAACCACTCTACTTTATCTCTATGAATTTGACTACTCTAGACTAGGTGTGAATATCTGTAAGATGAGGGTGTGTGGGGGCACTAGAATCATAGATGCAAATAATTTTAATTGGCATATTTTAATTTTTAAGGAGCCCCTTTCCTGTCTAGGATCATATAGTGGTTATAGTTAATATTTTATATTCTTCACAGGTGATTAGTAAGCTTCTATAAAAAATAATTTTATAATGTGAGAAGTTAGGGGCTAATCCCCTGGTTACAAGGCAGTGCTCTATTACAGTAATTATAATCGTTTGTGATATTTGAGAAAAAAGCCCTTTTATGTATCTCATGCCATTAAGCAGCATAGAATGAAGGATGCTTTACTCAGAATATTTAAAAATATCTAATGATACTTTTTTTACAGTAATGTTTTCATATATTTTCATCTTTAGAAAAACAAAACAAAAACTCCTAGAAAATATATTTTAAAGAAAGAATACTGTTTTGGTACAAAAGCAGCACTACATTTCTTATCCTAACATAGGATGTAATGATGCAGATTTTTAGAAAAATAATTATGCCTGTACTACAATTCCATTTAGTAAATTGTAGAAAATAGTGCTCTTAAAATAATATATGTAGAAGTTTCAAAAAAAGAGGAAACTAATTAGTGTTCCTACCCACTATTTACCTTTCTCTAGGAAAGACTAAGGAAGCTGTATTTAATATACTTGAGGCAAAGACATATAGGAAATAGAATACTAGATATAGAAAAAAAACAGATGCCACCAAATGTTGAGTTTCTCAAACCTAAGTATGTAACAGAATTTCCTGGGAAAATTTTTTTCTCTTTTTTTATTAAAAAATAGTTTAGTGAACTATTATAAAGAGAAACATTCTTGTAACTACCCCAGGCTGCCTTTGGCAGCCACCCCAAAGGTACCTCCAAGCGCCCTCTCTCTCCCTCCAAAGTAAGCACTCTCCCGACTTTCACAGCTATGAAAATTAATAAAAGGCCATAAAGTGGGAACAGTGGTAAGGGCCTGAACTCTGCAATGGTATAGGTATAGTTAAAAAAATATATAGGATAGGAAGGTGGGAGGCAGAAGGGAGAGAAAATTTAAAAAAATTAAAAAAAAATATGTATATATATAAATATAACCAGCCATTTTTCCCTAGCTTGCTTTCCTATAATTGCTTACTACTCAGGAGTCACATAGCTCAGGGTCATGAAGATTCTTAGCTTTCTTCATTGCTCCCATAGATAACATTATCCCTGTGAAACCTAAGGCTGGTCTTTGAGATATCTTCCAAACCCTACATTTTGGTAGACCAACTGACCCAACCAGACCAGTGGCCAAAGGAACCAACTCAGCTGGTCTAGCTACCTGGGAACTGACTCAGTACAAGAAGACAATTTCTGCTTCCTGATCCTATGAGTTCATCTCCAGCCAATCATCAGCAGACACAATTGCTTAGCCCTTTGTCTGCCAAACTATCCTTAAAAACCCTTTCTCTCAAATTCTCAGGGTGATGAATTTGAGAAATTCCTCATCTCCTTGAACGGTGCCTGTGATATTAAATTCTTTCTCTGCTGTAACTCCTGTTGTCTCAGAGTATTGGCTTCCTCTTTTTTTTTTTTTTGGAGGGGGTACAGAGTCTTGCTGTCACCCAGGCTAAAATGGTGTGGAGTCAGCCTAGCTCACAGCAACCTCAAATTCTTGGGCTCAAATGATCGTCCTGCCTCAGCCTCCTCAGTAGCTGGGACTACAGGCCCGCACCACTACATCCAGCTAACTTTTTTTATTTTCAGTAGAGCCCGGGTCTCTTGCTCAGGCGGGGCTTCAACTGACCTCAAGCAATCATTCCACCTTGGCCTCCCAGAGTGCTAGGATTACAAGCATGCACCCGGGCCCCCCAGCTTGATTCTTGAGTCAGTTAATTCTTTACTTAAAAAAGCTGATTAATAAGGAATCTTAAAATTCAACTATTTTTCGGTAAGCAATGTTTTTATTTGTCAAACAGAAATAAACCAGGGTCTTTAAACGAAATCCTTACCAGTGAATTTCGATCCCAGCAAGCCTTTAAGAATTCCTGCCTTTCATTCATTCCTGCCATGTAAAACACTCCCTTTCTCCCCGCCCAATAACCCTTAGTACCTAGTGCCTTATGTCTACCTCAGCACTGGCCTCATAATAATTAAGAAGGCTCAACTCCCGAGGCAAGAGACTCTGCTGTAGTGATTGGGTGAGTTGGGCTAGTCCCTTTACTTTATTGACCTTGGTGGGATGGGGATAGGAGTTGGGGGCCGGGGGTGGGTGGGTGTTAAGGTCTTTATTTCCACAGCCCCCTTGGAATTGGAACATTCCTGCAGCCTTTTGCTTGCTTGGAGTGCTGGGCTGAATTTTGTTACTCTTGTGATTAAATCGTCATTAAAGTTCACACATTCATTTAAAAATTATTCAAATACGTACATTATGGTTATTAAAATAAGAAAATTTCTAAACTGACGGGCTTTTTCAAAGGACTTCAGAAGTTGTCAGGCTAAAAATCCCAGACGTTGAGTTCACTGGCACAGGGTTAGCTCCTTAAGTACCGTAATAAAGGTTAATTGAACGAATTGCAGTTTAAAGCCACCCACGTTTTTTCATCTCAGCATTTTATCTTTAAAACAACTGAGGTCTAGCTTTTCCTTTTTAGGCCCTTTAAAAATGACGAGTTTGAATTTTAAAAAGAAATCCTCTATTACTATGCCATTTTTTTTGGTCAGCTGACCTAATCTGTTTATTTCCACCACAAACGCTAGACTAATAGCTAGGCTATTATCACGTAACTTTGCCTTCTTAAAATCTCTTTGTTTCCGAGTTTGAGGAAGCTCCTTTAAGACAAATACGGAGCAGAGGTGTGTATGCTGTGAGGATGTAATACTGCAAAAATGGTAACGTTTTGCTTTCATAATCTCTGGGGTCACCTCGCGAAATTTAGTAAACTGAGAGAATTCCTAATATTTTCCCCCTTTTTGTCAACCTAGTCTTCAAAATCAACAAAACTAAAACTACGCACCCAGCTTTACTTCCCCAGAGCCGCAGAGACCAAGAAAAACGCGCCGCCTAACAAGCGCTTGAGGCGGCAGCCCGCGGAGAAAACAAGCCCCAGGAAGTGATTTCGGAGTGAAGGTGGGAGGGACGGCTGATTTCCGGTCGAAGGGCTGGAGATGGCTCTTGCGCAATCGCAGTTCGAGCTTTGCTGTTTTTTTTTTTCCCTCTCCCCTCCCCCTTCCCTCCCCCAAGCCCGAGGGGTCTTGAGGTGACAGCGCCTGCAACTGCGACTCCAGCAGGAGGAGAAGATGGACAAGAGGAAGCTCGGGCGACGGCGATCTTCGTCCGGTGAGAACGGGTCGGAGGAGGACTGAGCATATTGTCTCCTGCCCCGGACAAATGGGAGGCGCAGGCGGAGGCTGGGGTGCTTGCGGCTCGCAGCCGCCGGCGCGAGGGTGAGGCGGGGGCTGGGAGAGGAGGGGGCGCGCACAATGGAAGGCTCCAGGCCGCCCCCGCCCCTCGAGTCGAAGGCGCAGTCCGAGCTGTCATCGAAGCTTCGGCCGCTCTTCACCTCAACACCCCTTTCATTTTTTCCCTCCTCCCGCGAGCACCCTCCTTGAGTCTCATCGGCCCACAGATCTTCCCGGTTGGCTTGCCACTCTCCTGCCACGCCTTCCTCGTAATTCCACCAATGTTCCAGTTTCATTTCCAGCTTCTCAGCGGTCTGACCCCACTTTCCTTTATTCCTTTGATTCTCGACTTTGTCTCCCTTCCCCTCTCTCCCGCCCCGGCAGGTAGTAGCTGCAGCTCAGGAAGAAAGTTGGGGCTTGGTAACTGACACTTCTTTGCTCAGATGAAAGCCTCACTGTGTCTCCTTCTGAACAGGCCGGCTTAATAGCCTTTTTCTTTTCCAGCCTCCGCCCGCATATTCCAATAGTGATTGCAGAGTCGAACAAAGGATTCGAAGCCGTGCTTTCGTTGTGTTTTTTTCTGAGCATATTTTTGGTTTTGAAATTGCTTTAAGCTTTAAATGCCCATCTTCAGTTTTGTGTACTACGTCTTGGAAATACGAAAGTGGAGTTACAAGATGTGAGGTAGAGCTCCTCCCAGTCAACAAGTTTTTGTCAAACATTTCATCCATTAAGGGTACCACAAGGCCTTGTGTTAAGACCTGTAGAGAGAGAACGAAGACTTTAATAAGCTTACAGTCCAATAAACAAACTAACACTCAGTGAATCATTTATTTCATTTCATTTCTTATGATACCGTTTATTTTTATAGAGACAGTGTTAATTCTAAATTTATTTAGGATTGGCCTGTGCTGGTGCATCTCAAACTTTTTGCATTTTGCGGTCTTAACGGCTCTGATCTCTGGGGACATTGCCTGAAGCAATTGAAAACCTGAACGCCTTTTTCACATGCAACTAATACTATCCATTTTTTTGTGTATTCTAGAGATAGTAGATTTTTTCTTTGAAAGTATGTGTGATATATATTTATGCATATAAGTATGTATATGCCTTCAATAGGTCAGTGTTTGTTTTAATAGCTTCCCCCTCACCTCCAAAATCTTTAAGTAAAATTGACACATTAGAAAAATGCACAGTGTTTATCTGGTATCATTCACATGCTTCCTAATACAGAACTTTTAGGTGTAATTATACCTCAGTTTATGATGCACAGCCTTTTTTCAATAAATACATTTCATCTTGGCTTAATACATTTTTGAGGGGGAAGGGCAAGATATTAGCCTTGTATTTCAGAAAATCCCATCCCCTTTACCTGATTATATTTCAATTTATTAATTACAGTTAATTTGATGCAAGCAATTATAGGAATTGAATTTAGAGAATAAAGCTGCTAATCCTTAAAAGACATTGATATTTATGTTAGTTATGTGCCTAGGGAAGTTTTTTTTTTCTTTTTTTTCCCCGATGACCTCCCTTTTAGAGCTGTTTTTTCTGAAAAGTGACAGTAAAAACCATTCCCAAATCTAATGTTACCCAGCTATTCTCCAGAATGCCTCTAGCATACTGAACATTAATTTTTAAGAATGCTGCTGCTTTTCTTAATAGTGTATGTTTAATTTTCCCATAAAAATTCTCAGAAATAAAACGTGATCAGTTGGTTGAAAGATTCTGTGGATTCTGTGTAATGGTTATATGCATGCAGTTGCCATTTCATTAGGAGTTGTTGCTAACTGAAACCCAAATGAAGTAACATTCATAGTCATCAAAATTTATAAGTACACAAAGAAGAATTTGATTAATAAAATAGTAGTAGGAAGAAGAGGTAGTAGGAAGGTGAGTAGCAGTAGAAAGAGAAAATGAGACACAAAATTTGAAGTTTTGTCTGAGACTATGCCAGGCTGCCCTAAACTTTCTCCTAAATAAGGAAGAACCACAAATGTTTACATAGTATATTGTTTGGGACTTTTTCAATTGCAAGTAGCAGAAAACAATTCCAACTAGTTTAAACTCAAAACAAGCGTTTGTAACTCGAATAGCTGATAACTGTAGCACATCAAAAGCAGTAAATTAGATGAAGATACAGATAAAAAAAAAGACTGGCACTGCAGTTCCACTAACAGTTGAATGAAATAATAAAGTACATGGGAGCAAGGGAGAATGACCATTAAAAATGATTAACAACAAAAATATAACTTAGATATATTACGGTCTTAGATCACAACTTTCAGATGCATTTTTGAATCAAAACAGGAAAGTTCAAGCAACCGGTTTTCGACTGATTACTTCAGGCAACATCCTTGGAGATCTGTGTCACTTTCATTTGCAGTTAAGAATGTATGTTTTTTGAGTAATGAGGTCTAGTCACTGTGCTAAGAACTTTACAAACTTTAATATTTCTAAAGGCCTCATAAGGTGGTTATTTTATCTGATTTATAGGTGAGAAAACTGGGATTTAGGGAGAATAAATAGTTGTTAGCAATAGCTAGTGAGAAACAGAGCCAGGATTCAAAATCTGGTCTTTCTAATTACAAAATCTATGGTTTTAACATCATTTACTATCACAGTAAATGAGCCTTACTTGGAAAAAAAAAAGGTTTCACAGACAAATAAGTGTGATAACTGTAGTCAGAAAATTTTCTTTAAGATTTTTCAGAGACTTTGACATGTTATTGTACATTGCGCCTCTTCAAGAGAGTGAACATGTGCTGTTTCTCAAAATTGCGTGATTTTGAAACTCCTCCTTCCCCAGTTTGATCTTGAGGGAGTCAGTGTCCCATGATGATATACCTTTCTTACATCTTTTGGTAGTCAAGATGATGTTTGCTTTGCACTGGAAGTATAATGAGCCATAATTGAGGTTCAAAATGAGAATCTGTAATTAATCATGATAAAGCTGCATTATTTGCAGAGGTATTAGCTGAAGTCATTAGAATGAATGGAATTGCCCACAGAAATAGTATAGAGTAAGAAAAGTCTTACTTTTCTTATACATACAATTAATTTCAAAGTAGGGAGGAAGAGACATTTGTAAGCAGTTAGATAGGCAGACAAGGAATGCGATAGGTTTGGGAAGAAAGGGAGGAGAGTGTAAAACAATGTGAGTGTTTCAGAAAGTTAAGTAGTGTGGGGATGTTGGATTTGACAATTATGAGGTCACATTCACCAGTGGTAAAAGTGGTTTTAGTAGAGCAGTAGACAAAAGCCAGATTTCAAGAGGTGAGTGATGGTGAGAAAATGAGATGGGAAGGAAAGATCAAATTAGGTAGAAAGGATTTTTTTTTTAAAAGAATATAAGAGACTTAGGTTGGTAGGTAGCGGGAAAGGCGTTGGTGAAGAGGGAAAGATTGAATGTATATCAGGAAGGAGATAATTATTGGGGTGAGGTCCCTGAAGAAATGGGGGAGGGTGGATCAAAAAACAGTTTGGCGAGACGTGGGGAAAGGAGAGAATATGGATAAAGATATAAATTTTGAGAAGTTAAGGATATTGCAATCATGGCTTCTAAGTGAAATAGGAGGCAAGATAATCTTTAGAGAAAGGGGTTTTAAGTGGTATTGGGAGCTAAAAATAGAGTAGAAAGTGAAATAGGAATGAATAAAAACTATTAAGTAATTTAGAAGTCCTAGTTAAAATAAGTGTGAGTTTGTAGTAGTTGTGGTTGCTGCAACTGTGTGACTTTCTTCAGAAGTGCTAAGCAGTACAGAAGCAAGAATCTGTAAAAAAATGAGTTTAGTTTTACTTAGAGTTAAAGGGTGTGCCACAATGGCGGGAGTGTGCAAATAATGGATTCAGTGGGAGTGATGAAGTCAAGGGGTCACAGGACAGTATGTTGTAGAATGAGAGCTTCACATTTGGAAAATTGAGAGGTAGGACAGTTTTCCTTAAATACATTTATGAATATATACTGCTGAAATGGGGATGTGTAGAAGTTAGTTGGAGTAAATTAAGATGAATCTATTGTTTTGAGTGTTGATTAATGAAACTTTTTAGTGCTTCGAATGATGGTAAATTTTAATGATAGGAAAACTGCGAACCAAGTATCAGTGTATTCTTGGAATGTTGGAGAGGATCTTGGGTCAGTGGATGGCAATCACAGAGATGGGTAAGAAAGTATATCCAATTTATGGGAATTTTACAGGAGGAATTATTGCAATAAAGTTAGAATATTAATTGAAAATGACAGTGGTGATGGGGAGAGATTGTTAATCTCTGCTCCTGCTTTGTAAGCAGCAGAGTCTTAACAAAGTATTGTAGTCAATAAAAGGCTAGGATTCAGTTAACCCAAGGCGGAATAAATGTTTAAAGAAAATACTAAGGAAGTTGTATTGACTTTGGAAGAAAATTTAGTGGACTAGGGAAGAGATGGAAAAGATGTAGATGAGAGGATAGATTTGAAATACATAAGGTGAGAGAATAGCAAGATAATAGGCTGTCAGGATTGGCATCTTGGGTGGTGAATGTGATTCCCGGGCCTGATGATGGAAGGGAAGGCAGAGGATTGAAAAGTAGATTAGAGGGGCTTGGTGACATAGAGAATGGGTTATGGATAAGATTGAGTAGCTCCAAAGATCTAGACTGTAACTTTATTATAGCGATGCTGTCTTAAATCTACCTGCCAGATGGATAACTCTAATTTGAGTTTTCAGTAATTTGTGAATCTGGCTGATGTGGGCTGCTTCATCCTAGTTGTGAGTGCTTGTATTGATAACTCACCCCTGGGTTGCACCTGGCACTGAATTGTCCTTCCACTCATTTGTGCCTGTCTAAAGCTTACTCATTCTTCAAAGCCCAGTTCAGATGTGCCCTTCCAAAAACCATCTAATTAACTCAAAGTAAAAAGCACTTAGCATAGTACCTGGCAATAGTAATTATTAATTGTCTCAAATACATTTTTATGCAATAAATAAGTAGATGAATGATTGCACAAGGTACTTGGGAAAAGTTATGCTTTTTAAAAATTTTATTTTTATTTTTTAAGGTTAGTCTAGTGAAGCAGTGGGAGTGGAGAAGGAACAAAGGAAACTGTAACTGGTTGTGATCAATTAGTTGTAAATACCACCGCACTTGGACCAGCCAAATCATGCATTTTAATTTTTTGACTCCTATATTTCAAATGAGAATAGTTAGAAAGATTATTATATGCTAATACTAACACACTGTAGTCTTTTAAAGAGAGATGCTTTCATATAAAATATTGTAATTTTATTTTTCATTAACTGTATGCTAGACATAATGTTAAATACGTTAATATAGACTGTCTCACTTTAATCTTAACAATTGAAACGGTTGATATTCTCTCTATTTTACAGGTCAGAAACTGAGGCTCAGAGAAGTCAAAGTTAGTAAGCCCAGATACAAATTTAGGTTGTCTAGGTTTAAAATCTGCACACTTGAGCACTGTGCTATACCAGATAGTCTCAAGTTGAGTCACATAATATGGTTATTAAAACATTCCAAAACTGATCTGATGTGAGATAGAGCAACTGAATTATAAAACCTCTAAAACTTTGGGAATTCAAAATAGTATTAATTAAAGGAAATAGGGGAATGTGCTACAAAACAGGATAGCAGCAGTTTTAATCCAATGAGATAGTTTGGGAATATTCATTTGTAAATTACAATTTAAGCAAGTAATATTCCTTTTGAAAATGACATACTTTGTTAAATTTAAAATTGACTATTGTAGGATGTGAATTTTTCCAGGGTAAAGAGTTTCTTAACATTTATTTAAAAAATTATTTTTGATAGTCTACTTAAGAATGTTACTTTATTGCTATTATTTAAAATTATCAAAAGTTTAAGTATAGAAGTTAAAATAATTTTTTTAATTTTATAAAATAAATTTTTACATCAGTGTTTGCTCAGGAAATATATTTAGTGAAACTAATTCTATGTATTACGAACTTAGAATAAATCATTTCAGCAATATCATTTCTGGATAAGCTGTAGTCCATTGGTTATAATGGTTATTTTTGTTATCTTAAGTACGGTATAGTATACATGTCTTTAGTGTATAGTTAAATGACCTTTTATACTTGTATATGTATACATGTATGACTGTCACCTAGATCAAGGTATCAGACATTTCCAGCATCTCAAAAATCTTACTTGTATCCCCTCCCAGTCAATATTCTTTCTCTCCCTACGTACCCCTCACTGTTCTAACTGGTATCACCATAGATTTGTTTTAACTTTTCTTGAATTTCACATAAATGGAATCGTATACTCTTTTGCATCTCGTTTCCTTTGAATATGCATGTGAGATGTGTCCATGTTGTGCATAGCAGTAATTCATTGTTGTATAGTTTTCCATTGTTTGAATATGTTTATTCATGCTCCTGTTGATGAATATTTGGATTATTTTCAGTATTTGGCTATTAAGAACAAAGATAACTTGAACATTCTTATTTCTCTTGTTTATAGATCTAGAACTGTAATTGTTGGACATTGAGTAGGCAGGCGTCTAACTTTAATGATACTTGCAAAGTAGACGTACTCATTTACACTCTTATCAGCAGTATATGAGTTCCAGTTTCTCATCAACACTTGATATTATCAGTCTTTTTAATTTTACCCATCCCAGGGGCTGTATAATGGTATTCCATTGCCATTTTAATTTGCATTTCCTTAATAATGAAATCGAGCACCTGTTCATATGTTTATTGGTCATTTGGATATTCTCTTTGTGAGGTACCTATGAAAATTTTTGTCCATTTTGAAGATTGGGTTATGCTGCCTTTGCTTTGAAGGAGTTCTTCATATATTTCAGTTATAAGTTCTTTGATAAATATATTTATTATAAATACCTTTCTTCCAATCTGTGGCTTGTCTTTTCTCTCTCTTAATGATGAGTTTTGATGAACAGAGGTTCTTAAATTTAATAAAGTACAGTTTATTAATCTTTTCATTTATGGTTAGTAGTACTTGTATCCCATTTGAGAAATCTTTGCCTATCCCAAGGTCATGAAGATATTCTACTTTTTATTCTAGAAGCTTTATTTGTTTTATATTTGACATTTAAATCTATGATCTATTTCAAATTAATTTTGTATATGATATGAGGTAGAGGTCGAGGTTTATTTTTTTTTCCCATTTGGTTATCAAATTGCTTCAGCTCATTTGAAAAAAATCATCTGTTTCCCACTGAATTGCAGTGGTGTATTTGTCGTAAGTAGGTGACCATACATATGGGTCTCTATTATTTATTTTTATTGTGAAATCTGTAATATATTCTAGTAACTTATAAGTTCCAGGAAAGCTTGGATTTTGTCTAATTTGTTCACTACATTCACTGCCTAGCACAGTGCTAGGCACTTGATAGACATTCACTAAATATTTGCTGACTGAAAGAAAGAATTCATAAAAGAAAAATCCACAGAAAGTATGAAAAATGTTGAGTAAAAAATCAAGCTGTTCCTAGTTGCACAGCATGCTTAGATATGTAGTAGAACTGGAAGTTTTTTTGAAACAGGGTCTCACACTGTCTCCCAAGCTGGAGTGCAGTGGCGTCATCATAGCTCACTGCAACCTCAAATTTCTGGGCTCAAGTGGTTCTCTCTCCTCAGCCTCCTGAATAGTGTGCCACCATGCCCAACTAATTTTTCTATTTTTTGTAGAGACAGTGTCTATGTTGCTCAGGCTGGTCTTGAACTCCTGACCTCAAATGATGCCTGAACCTCCCAAAGTGTTGGGATTATAGGCATGAACCCACCTCACCAGGCCCTGGAAGTGTTTTTATAGAATATCTCCAATTTGTAGATTTCTTCTGCTCCTTCCTCCCTGCCATCATAAGAATTTGTCCTGTCTGATGGACACACAGAGAACTCTACTGCTGAGTGCAAGGTCTTTTGCTGGGGAGTTTCTGTTTAGTTCTTAGAGCCAGTTACCCTCTTTTTTTCTTTTTTTGTCATCTTTCATATATTTCCTGCAGATATTTTGTGAGAATCTGCTACTCTTCTGACATATGTAATTAGTTTTTGACCTTTATGTTTAGCTCTTCAATTTCTATAAAATGTTATCAGTGTAAATTCTAAAACCAACAAGAGGTGACTTTAAAACAAGGGATGGATGTGAAAAGGTCTCTTTGATTAAATTGTTTATCTCATTTAGATATTAAATTATAATTTTTACCATGTTTTTGGTTTTTTGTAGAAATTGTGACAGAAGGAAAAAGGAAAAAGTCTTCATCTTCTGACTTATCAGAGGTATGCATTAGTTTTGCTTTTAACCTATGCATTATCTTTGGAGTTACTAATATTGAAAATATTTTTCTGTTTGTCTTTTTAATAAAAATTTAAAGAAAATACTGTAAAACTTTAACTAATCAATGTTTTGGGAGAATGGTGTATTCTAATTCACTGAAGGTTAACCAGGAAACCCTTTCTGGGACTAGCCTTGTTTAAATCATTGTAAGATGACCAGTATACTTTCCAGGCCCCATTTTAGATTTTATTTAAAACATAACTCAGCATTTCTTTGATGACTGAATATATTATAGTGTCTCATGTTCATTCATTAATAATACTATAGATGGAGAAGAGTTGTCCTCAAGGCATGTGCTGAAAATTGCTATTTGGAATATATACTTTTAAACCTTTTATTTCATTTATTTACTTCTATATAAGTCAGAGTGGCAAAACAAGAAAAATAAAATTTCTACTTAGGTAGGAAATGTTTTAAAAAATTCATTCTTTTTTAGAAAGATAATGTTTTTTTTTCTCCTCTAGAATTTTGTGATTTAAATTCAATAATAACCTACTTTACATTTTAATAGTTTATTAGACCCTTTTCTCTGAAGCATTCTTAGTTATACACAGAGAACTTTAATTTGGTACATTTTTATGTTATACAGTTGTAGCACTTAACAAAGAGGGAGAAGTAGTCATAATAGAAGGTAGTAAGAGGGAATCAAGACTACTTTAGAAGACCACATAGAGAATGGCTTTAGGTACTGTTTTTTTTCCTGGACTGACTTAAATTTGCATGATGTGGTTTCTCCATTTAAAATTCTGAATTTAGTTTAAGTGAGGTGAATGAGGGAGGTAAAAAAGGATATCTTGTATTATCGGGGTAAATACTATCATACCCAGTTTTAAATACCTCGGTATTGACTATTACTACTTTTCTGTTTAATCAATCCAGTTAAGTGACTATTGTGTCCTTCATGCAATTTGAAATTCCACCATTAAAATTCATAATATTGAGTTAGTACATTTCTCTTTCTGATTTTTAGATGTGCTCTGGTAATTTTTAAAAACTTTTTATTTATAAGGAACTTTAGACTTATGAAAAAGTTATAGAAATTGTGTGGAGTTCCTGTATAGTTGTCACTCAGCTTCTCCTATGTTAATGTCTTATATAACTATAGTATGATTATAAAAAATAAGAAATTAATATTGGTACAATACTTTAAACTATAGACTTCATTCAGATTTCTTCAGATGTACTTGCTGTTGAGATGTCATTGTTTCAGTTGACAAATCAATAGGGCTAAAAAATATATGTATAGTAACAAATTCACACACACACACATGCACATGAATATTTATTTCTCTATCTGCCTATCTGTACATCTATAAAAAAAATCATGAATTAAATACTCATATTTTTGATTCCAGTCCAATAGACAAGGCTTGTTTTAGCCTTCCCTCTTTCCTTATTTTTAACTTTTTTTCTGTCTCTCATCATCTACAATCTACAATATATTTACTTATTTGTTCAACCATAATATACACATAAAGTTGTACTAGTGCATTTTAATGTAGAAGTCCTTAGAAAAATTAGCATATTTAATTCTTGTTAGTAGTTATTGCTTTTTCTCTCAAGGTAGCTAGTGAAAATAAATTACTGAAAAGATGAGAGCTTTGATGGATATAGAGACAAGACACTAATACATTTTGAGTTTAAAGTATTTAAAAATATTTCTAAAGTAATACTAATTTGTTATGGAGATATTAGAAAATTCAAGTGAACAAAAAGATGACCACCAGATGCAATTAGAATTAATACTTTGATTTATATCCTTCTAGTTTGTCTATCTATAATGAACAAATAAATATTAAAAAATAAAAAAACACAAAATGCTGTTTTATAGTCTGTTTTTTCTTTCTACTTATCTATATAGTGTGAACATAATTTTCTGAAATCAAATCAGTTTAAAGCATTGCTCAGTAGATATATACTGGGTACTTAACATGTATTAGACATTGTGCCAGACATAAGTACCAGGGAAACATTGGTGAACATATTTAATGGCTACATTATATTCTATTATATGCATGTATCACAGTTAATTTAATCACAATTCTATCATTGTAGTTTTGAGCTTTTTTTAAAATTTTAAACAATGCTGATTCTTAGAATTATAATAGAGGCTTTGCAGAATCATTAATAGCTTAGAATCTTTGTTAATTGTACATGGTTGAGAGCACAATTAAAGTTTGTCTAAGAACAGGTAAGATTGTTTCAAAAGACTTACATTATTTTGTATCAGTTAATTATTAAGAAACAAGTGAGTATAGGAAAAATTGTCACTAGAAAAGTTAGACTTGAAATTTGTTTGCTTCTTATATACAATATTGAAGTAAGAGATCTAGATTTGCAATTTATTGTCCATGAAGCTGTAGCAGAGGTTTTTCTGGAGCTTTAGTTGTTTATTTTTTTTCCTTGCCTTGACTTAACTACGTGATGTTTGAATTTAAAGAAACTCAACTATTAAAAAAAATTTAGAGACTATATAATCCAAAAATGGAAATCTTATCACTCAGAGATAATCACAGTTAAACATGTTTTGTGTATGTCCTTCCATGTTTCCTTCTTTTATCTTTTTTTTTTTTTTTTTGAGACATATTCTCACTCTGTTGCCCTGTCTAGAGTAATTGCCGTGACGTTAGCCTAGCTCACAATAACCTCAAACTCCTGGGCTCAAGCGATCCTACTTCCTCAGCCTCCCAAGTGGCTGGGACTACAGGCATGTGCCACCATACCTGGCTAATTTTTTCTATATATTTTTAGTTGTCCAGATAATTTCTTTCTATTTTTTTAGTAGAGACGGGGTCTCGCTCTTGCTCAGGCTGGTCTCGAACTCCCGAGCTCAAACAATCCGCCCGCCTTGGCCTCCCGGAGTGCTAGGATTACAGGCGTGAGCCACCGCGCCTGGCCTTCTTTTATCTTTTTTTTAAAACCACTTTATTGAGGTATGATTGACATATAAAAGCTGTACATATTTAAAGTATTCAGTTTGATGAGTTTGGAGATAAGTATACACCCAGGAAGCTATCACCACAATCTATGCCATAAACATGTCTACCCCCTCCAAAAGTTTCCTCCTGCCCTCTATATTTATTATTATTAATATTATTTTTTGTGTTAACACTTAAAATCTACCCTGTTAGCAAATTTCACAGTATGGTATTGTTAACTATAGTACCATGCTGTACGGTAGATCTCTAGGACATATTCATCTTGCATAGCTGAAACTTTGTACCCTTTGATTAATATTTCCCCATTTCTTTCTTCCCCTAGCTTTTAGCAACCACCTTTCTACTCTCTGTTTCTATGAGTTTGACTATTTTAGAATCTTCATATAAGTAGTATTGTGCATTTGTCCTTCAGTGTCTGGTTTATTTCACTTAGCATAATATCTTCCAGGTTCATCCCTGTTGCAAATGGCAGGATTTCTTTCTTTTTGAAGACTGAATAGTATTCCATTGTGTGTGTGTGCGCATGTGTGTGTGTGGGGCTGTGTGTGTGTATGTGTGTGCATCTCACATTTTTTTAATCCATTCATGGAGCTTGAAATCATCTTAAAGACTTGCTCACTCATCTTGATATCTATGCTGGAAAGACTCAAACATCTTAGTGCATCTGTGCATGTTTCTCTTTTTTAGCCTCTCTATGTGATTTTCCCAGCTTAGTGACTTCTGGGTATCCATGTTTCTTACCTATTGGCTCAGGCTCCCAAGGTGTGTGTACTGAAAGAGAAAGAGAGGAAGGAAGGGAGCGAGAGAGTAAGAGAGTGAGGGGAGGAAAGGAAGGAGAGTACGAGAGCATGCACAAGCCAGGCTGAAGCTGTATGGCCTTTTATGACTGGCCTTGGAAGTCACAGGCCTGCGCAGATTCAAGGGGAAGGAACATAGTTCCGCTGTTGAAGGATTGTCAGTGTCAAATTGTAAGAAGAGCATGTGGTCCCCAAAATTGTGGGATCAGAAAAAAAAAGAGCATGTGAAATGAAGAATATTAGTGTGGCCATTTTTGGGGAATAAAATATGCCACAGAATCCAGTGTAGACTAAATAACCTACTTATAAAGGATCTATGGGTGAAAGTAGCCTGAAGACCTTGCCTTACCCCCTGAGAAAGTAACTGTTGTTTCCTAATTAAAATAGGAGACAAATGATTGATTTAGTGATAACATTTTCTTTTGCAGATGAAGAATTATAAAGAGGCTCCTTTTAATACAGAATAGTAATAAATAATTAAGAAGTTACTGGTACCCAGAAGGATTAACTTTGTCCCTCAGAGGTGCTAGTGAAACAAAAGTATTGAGATATACTTTCTTCAAATTTATTCTGTCCTCTAGACTTAGGCTTTTTTCTTATAGAAATAATTTTATGAATTGTTACTTGTTGTATTTGATACGGTGCTTATTATATATTTTGTAGGCTGAACTTGAAGCTTAATCATTTATAACTTTATTTTAGTGTGAAAGTTAAATATTTAAGTTCTGAAAAACTGATTTCAAACTTGTGGTTGCGATCTATGCATTCATTCACACTTTGGTGAATAAGATAGGGACTTCTCTTTAAGGAGCTCTACAGTCTGGGGAAGATGACAGACATAGACAAATAACTATAATATTGGATAATATGTATAATGTAAATAATATAAATGTACCAAATACTAATACCCAGAGAAAGAAATGCCATGATGTAGGGGTGATGGTTATGCGGATAAAAGAAGAATTTTGAGAAGAACTTGTAGTACTTCACAAGGGAGAAAGAGAGGGAAGGGCATTCTAGATTGAGGGAGCAGTATATACAAAGGTCTAGAGACATAAAGTAATATGACATGTTTGAAGAAGGTTGAGTAACTCACTGTGGTCAGGTTATAGAGTTTTTGATGTGCGGGTGATGTGAAAGAGCCCACATTGTAAAGAGTTTTATCCATAAATAATGGGTGCTATTGTTGTATTTTAAATATTGGAGCCATAATTAGATTTATGTGTTAGAGAAGTCTGGGGCTTACATTTGAAAGGTTAGAAGAAGAGACTGCAGGCAAGAGAATAGTTAAGAAACTGTAGTGATCTTCATTTATCTACCTTTATACTCAATGAGAGGTGTTTTATAAAATTATATTTATTAATAATTGTGTATAAATTAAGAACCGAATTTAAAACTCTTTAAAAACTGTTAGCAAAATATAAGACAGGGTAATATAATGGTTCTGCTAGCTGATTCAGCTCTTATACGTAGTTTGTTTAAACTGATTATTTTTCATCCTAGTTTCAGATAAGAAAGATGTTAAATGCAAAACCAGAAAATGTTCACCGTCAATCATCACTGTCCAAATTCAGAAGCTCAGAACGCTGGGATCTCCCTTTGCAGGGGGTAAATAAAATTAATATCTTTTAAGTATATAATTTTATTTGATATGTTTAAAATATTTTAGTAAATCTGAATTTTTATTTTCATGTATGTGAGTCATTTTTTTTTTGGTTTTCTTGTGTTAATTGCAAAAGATTTTTAAGTTAGTTTATTTTTGATGTATATGTCAAAGCATATATGTCAAAACATCGTTTCAACATATTTCAAGTCGAAACGATGCTTTGAGGTTATAGTGTTCTTCAGTTGAAATCTAAGTATACATTATTATTCATGGTTGATTTCTCCATGAAATTCAAGTCTCATTATTGTAAAATAAACTACATTTTAAGTTTACTAAAATTTTAAGCTTGGTAGAATAATCTGTTTGTTCTTTACCCATTTTTAAGTTTGAGAGAGTATCTTTTTTTTTTTTTTTATACAGAATCACACTTTGTTGCCCGGGCTACAGTGAGTACCGTGGTGTCAGCCTAGCTCACAGCAACCTCAGACTCCTCAGACTCCTCAGACTCCTGGGCTCAAGCAATCCTACTGCCTCAGTCTCCCAAGGAGCTGGGACTACAGGCATGCGCCACCATGCCCGGCTAATTTTTTCTATATATTTTTAGTTGTCCGATTCATTTCTTT
>CAUYSK010007036.1:0-32898 GCA_963575035.1 Avahi laniger | reverse complement strand
AAAACAAGCAAGGCTCAAATTAGGGTCTTTCAAAACACTCAGGCCGGGTGCGGTGGCTCACGCCTGTAATCCTAGCACTCTGGGAGGCCGAGGCGGGCAGATTGCTCAAGGTCAGGAGTTCGAGACCAGCCTGAGCAAGAGTGAGACCCTGTCTCTACTAAAAATAGAAAGATATTATCTGGACAACTAAAAATATATATATATAGAAAAAATTAGCCGGGCATGGTGGCACATGCCTGTAGTCCCAGCTACTCGGGAGGCTGAGGCAGGAGGATCACTTGAGCCCAGGAGTTTGAGGTTGCTGTGAGCGAGGCTGATGTCACCACACTCTAGCCAGGGCAACAGAGCCAGACTCTGTCTTAAAAAAAAAAACACTCAAAAACTTAGTGACTGTGTCTTTAACTAATGGAATGACCAAATCAGTAAAGTCAGATGTATCTCAATCAACCCCAAAACTCAATATTGCCAACATATTTTTCTACTTAAAAGAAAACAAAAAGCAAAGCCTCATAATTTAGTAATTACCATGTTTCTTGGTTTCTGATCTCAAATGCCAAAGAAAAATATCTGATGAAAGGAAGCAAAGTACCTAGTCTCAACAGTCTTCTTCAAAACTTTAAGGCTGCTTTCACAATATCAGTATAAATATTTAGATTCCCATCTGAAGATTTCTTCACTTATGTGAGTAGGAATGCTCTCAAAACCTTAGTCTTTCACTCTTGCTTCATACTAGAAATTTTCGATTAAACCACTTACTTCCCTATTGGCTGGACTGAAATACTAGATAAGAACTCATTATAATGTCTTCCAAGACAAGAAACCAAGATAATCTCAATACAAATTTTGGTGGTCAATATGTTACAGTACTTAGCAATACTTTGTTTTCTAATTGCAAGTATGTTGAAACCCTTAAGTGATTTTATAACACACATAGAAATAGATGATTCTATTACAATATAAAAACGTCCATTAACTTGTCCTCACTATTCCCTGTGACTTTAAATATCAAATCTAATTATGCGACAACAAAGATCTTTGCCCTATTTAACCCTGTGTACCAAACAGTGTAAATGCCACAAATGAGAAACATTTTAAGAAATCTCATATTAAGAATCTGGATACCACTTAGCATTAATGATAGAAGGAAAAGAAAAGAGAAAACAAATTTCTCAGAGATTTATAAAGGAAGAATGGATGTTAAAGAATATTCCTTTGGACCTTTAAAAAATTCTGTATCTTTCAATGCTTCAACATGATACCAAAAAAGAATTTACTGAATAAAAGTAGCCAAACATTTGTAAGATACATTTGGTTCTTAAAAGAGCTTTCTCACCTTCATACTGCATTTGTAGTCTTCTGCACTTAGCATACCCACATGCTGAAATAAAGAATACTTAACGATGATGGGACTTGGCTTCATATCTCCCCAGTTGCACTGTCTCACATGGCAGCCACTAGCCATGTGTGACTATCTTTTTTTAAAGTTAAACTAATATAAATTACATTAAATTAAAAAATTCAGTTCCTCAAGGACATTAGCTGTATTTCAAATGCTCAGTAGCCTCATGTGGCTACTGTATTAATGCAAATTGTAGAATCTTCCCTCATCACAGGAAGTACTCTTGGGCAGTGCTGCTCTAGAGTGTACATTTTTCATGTCTCCATTTCCCTTCCTACCTTCTGCCCCTAAAATATTAATAGCTTCCTCCAAGAATGACTTCTATAGCTTCTATAATTTGGGGAAACATCTTTTCTTTCCAGTGATTTCCCATGATATTTGACATGGATGAATCTTTGCTGGCCCAGCTGATTTTTTTGTGGTACAGGGAAGCATGCTAACCTAGACCAAATTTAACTTACCGAAGTGGCAAGTCCATAGAGCCAGCTAGTTTTTGTTTGCCAGATTACATATTGAACCAAAAATCTTAGGTGAGGTGGTCGTTATTAGAAGCATTTACATATAGACCCTGTTTTGTTAAACTGCTTCAGAGATTACCCCCATCCCTGGTGGACTTACTGTTAGCAATGATGTTGCTGTCAAACGTTACAGGAAATGTGTTAGCTTCTATAACAGATTTGGCCATCTTTTATTAAACAGCTTTATTGATGTATGATCAACATACTAAAAGCTGTAGATATTTAATGTATACAACTTAATGAGTTTGTTGGCTATCTTATTGACATATTCCACGAAGAAGTTGCCTGCTTTTATTAGTCTGCATTATTTTGGAAGAAAAATACGATTTATAAATCTGATTCTTTTAGTGTATCATGGTTGGCTTTGATTCCTGTTAAAAGAAACAGAGATACATATTCTTCATTTTCTTTCCATTTGTTGGTTCTAAAACGATGTGATACACTCTGACCTACTGGGAATGTACCAATACTGTATTGGCCTTGAGTACGCCCATCTTACATGGGTAAACTTCTTTGATGTATCTTTTCTGTAGTGATATTCCACTCTGAACTCCTTTAGAGAAGTTTGTTGATGATGTTTTTGCCAATGCTATTCTATTGCTTTGGTATATAGTAGAACAGTACCCTAAACATCTTTGCTGTGTGTAAAATAATCTTGGAAAGTTTTCTTTTCCCAAATGAGCTAAGGAGTGTGCAATACTTAGTAGTGGTCAGGTTTGGACTCTCCGGAACCACATAGAAACAGGCAACCACTTCCCTTCTCTCAGCTGTACAAATAATCCGATTGAGAAATAGAGCAGATCTCTGTTCCAAATGCTCTTGGTCACTGGGCATCTCATAACTGCGGCCTTATATTAATATTAACCACTATTGTTCCAACTTCAAGGATCTGAGGCCATTTCACAAGTTCAAAAAAGTAATAATCAGTGTTTGTAAAGTATTGGTCATTGTGAAGTAGTGATGGGGAATAGGGACAATAAATTATATTAACCTCCACTTTGTATAACTTTGAAAAATTTTTAAATAAGGAGTAAAGAAACACCCTTTGGATGAACTTAATACAGCTGTTTTTGCTGTTATTAGGACATCTTACTGAAAGCAAAATTTGCTCGAAGTGTCATTAAGAGCCCTTTTGGAGCTGTGTCTTTATTGAATGTTAGAAATTGAATAAACCAATGAGGAGATGCTGTACCTTATTTAAACGTAACAGTAAGTTATTCTTCCATACCCAGTCTCGATAAAGCACAGAGATCAGCAAGATGTTATTGTTATACAAAACAAATATATTTGTGTAATATTATTTTAGATATTTATGTTTTCTTAGTCAATAGATCATTATTCCCATATATTGTTTCCCTCCTATTTTGCTTTTAGAAGACATGGTCTGTAGGGCATGCATATCCACTAGTTTAAAAACGATTTTCCTGACTTTGATTTGTTTTTACCACATCAGACACATTGCTGAACAGCAAGAAAAGGGTTAAAGAAAATAGCTCTAATGAATAAAAGATGGAATTTCTTATATATGCATTTTCGTTAGCCTTGCTTCCATGGAAATTCTATTTTGATTCCCTCATTCAATAGCAATAATAATGTTTCATGACTATCACAGCATGAAACACACACACACACACACACACACACACACACACTCCTCAAGCTGCCAGTCTGTCTTAAGGCAGTGGCAGAAGCCTGATTGGCGGGCTCTGTTTATTCTGTGACCAGATTCCTTCTAAAAGAAGGCAGGCCATGTCTGCCTGAAGCCTATTGGCCCGGTATACTCTGGGCCCGCCCCCCACTTTTTTTTTTCATGGCACACACCACAACGAAGTCTGTGCGGAATCCTAAACCAGCCCAATTCCCAGTTTACATCCATTCATGAATCGTGACGTCAGCAAGCCTCTGGGCTCCTTTGCGGTGGGCTGGAGGATTGTGTGGGTGGAATCCTCCTCCCCCTTATTTTCCTAATTCTGCAAGGCTTTTTAAATTAACCTTCCATCTTTTTAAAGCAAGAAAATGGAACAGCATGTGTAGGAATTCTTCATTGTTGTGAGTATTGCACTCTGTTTTTCTGTTTCATCAGCATTTATTTTACAAGGACAGAGGGAGAATGTATTTGTGATTTGAGGTGATTAGAAAACTGATATTATTGAGGGAGACACGGTGAGAGAGACAGAGACAGAGGCGGAGAGAAACCCGAAACCCCGTTACAGCCTGGAGCTTCTGAAACTGACAGCTGGTTTGCCTCTGCTTGTCTGCCTGCTGGACGTGGACATTTTTCATTTACGGTTCTGCACACGTTACCTCTGGATGCTTGCTTGGCTTTTCTTAAAGGGAGATCCATTTCTCTAAGAGATGATGTAGATGGCATCAGAGGAAAAGCCCAGAACGCCAAAAGGTGCTGGGAAAAGCGGAGCCAGCAAGACAGAGCAGGTTCTATCCTGCGGCTTGTCTTCCTTGCTGCTCTCCTTTCTGTTGTTTCTCACCCTTCACCTTGCCTTTGTTTCACAATTGTGTAACAGCCAATATCTTGTGATTGCAATTTGGGAAGATGAACACTTATTCAACCATTTTTCAAAAGCTCTTATGACGGGAGCCATAGTGGTGTATTTATACATGTTTGTAGCTGTTCTTTATGTCACTCTATTTACATTGTCAAACGCCTAAAAACCTGCACTAGAGGCAAAAGGGGAATTGTTCTTAAATTCTAATTTTTTAATGTCCCCTAATGAAAACTAAGAAGCGGTTTCTTTTACTATGTTCTAAAATTATATTACGTAGAAATGCACATGAATATTTTTCTGAAATGAACTTCCAGGTGAAAATAATTTATTCCATTGTGTTGGGGAAATATGGAAAAGTTCTGATGTGTTCCATGTACGGAGTTGGTTTGATAGTTTGCTTCTGTAGTTTTAACAAAAAGTATTTGTGATCGAATTTGTTTCCCAAGGTTTATTCTGGTTTATTCTGGTGAAAGTTGTGATAGTAAAGAAGGGTTTGACAATGTGACATGTTCTGCCCCTGGGGCAGCTCCTCAACCCAAATAATTTTCCAGCTGCCTCACTTTGAGCAATTTATATACCAGTCTGCAACATGTATCTGGTTGTTCTTTCTGGTGAGAGAAAAAGCAAAATGCTTGATATTTCTCATTTTCGAGGCTTGGCATGTTTACATTGTATAATCATTACTTAGTTTTGAGATTTTCATATTGTAATCTTTTCTCATGAAGTAAGGCTTCTAAATTATGGCTCTAATTATATCTTTTGAATTATTGTCCTTAATGAATCTTCCAACTATAAACTCATTTAATTTCAAAATTATCATACCTGAGAATGTAACATTTTCTTTCGTTTCTCATCTTGGCATTGCCCTCACTCATGTTTTTCTGAGTGCATTTGAGCTCACTAGAGTTACAGACAGGAAAACTCTGCCTGATTCTAAATCAGATCTTTGTCCTATACTCAATTGTGATTTCATATTTTTCTATTTTATTTGCTGGGTTGAACAAATGAGATAACAGTTTAGACACAATATTTGTAAACATCTTGACTTATTTCAGCATTTTCCTTTTTTTGTGTAGAGACTGTCGAAAGCAGCAATTTCTAAGTTATTTTAAATTATTGAAGTCTACCTGATGAAAAGCCTGAGTTCTTAGGATATTTTTTAAAAATTGTGATTACATAATCGAACTCATCTTAAGAAATGTTCATGAGACCCTGTCTTTTATGCACATTTTGCCAAAAGAGAGCCTTATTCCTATGAAAGAAATACAGCTTGTACTTTGGATTTATTAAAGTAAAACTGTCCCTTTAAAGCACAAAGTAGATATAGAATCCCTCTTGCTCCCCACTCCTAGTGACTGTATTCTAGATTTTATTTATTTTCATGTATAGTGTACTTGTAGGAAAAAAAACAATAACTCTTAATTGTTTAATATAAAACAATAAAATCCTGTGTATCAGTGACTGTCAATAGATGGCTTTCTGTTTAAAAATTGAAGCTACTCCAGAAGTAGGAATTAATTTATTTAGTAAACAAAGTCAGTCAAACCAGAGCCATGTCCTGGGGAATTGTCAAAAGAATGGTTCCTAAGGGCCAGAGGCCTCATCCACTGATATGTGACAGAACAACCATAGTTTGGATGGCAGAACCGGTCAGTTTGGTTTGTACCGTCTACCTACCCTCTTTCTATGTGCTTCAGCTGAATTAATTGCTTGGGGAGCTCAAATAAATCAAGATAGCCAAGATGACCAATTCTGCCAGATGGCAGCCCAACTCTTGCAATTTTGATTAAAATAAGGAACATTCCCCAGCTACTAAAAACAAAAAGAAGTCATTCAAAACATATCGCACTCCCGCTCTGTGTCAGTTATTTTTCTGTAAGGCTATGGAGGAGACAAAGATTTAGAAGATGCAATCTTTAGTGTGAAGGAATCTAGAAGGTAAGTTACCAGAAATAAACTTCAACATTAGAATTTCCTGCAGAACTTTTTCCTTTCTTCCTCCCTTCCTCTCTTCCTCTTTTCTTTTTTACTATTTAATGGTTTTTAGTATATTCACAGAGTTATACAATCATCACCACAATCAATTTTAGGACATTTTCTTCATCACAAAAAGAAACCGCAAACCCATTAGCAGTCACTCCTCATTTCTCCTCACCCCTGAGCCGTAGGCAACCACTAATCTACTTTCTCTATATATAGATTTGCCTAGTCTGGATATTTCATATAAATGAAATCGTACAATACGTGGTCTTTTGTGACTAGCTTCTTTCATTTAGCATAATGTTTCAAAGTTCGTCATTGTTGTTACCTGTATCAGTACATTTCCTTTTATTGCCAAGTAATATTACAGTGTACCACATTTTACTTATCCATTCATCAGTTAGTGAACATTTGTGTTGTTTTCACTTCCTGGCTATTAGAAATACTACTACTAAGTATATTTGTGTATAGGGTTTCACGTGAACATGTTTCCATTTCTCTTGGGTATATAACTAGGAGTGGAATTTCTGGGTCATACGATAACTATATTTTTAACATTTTAAAGAAATGCCAAACTGTTTTCCAAAGCAGCTGCACCATTTTACATTCCCATCAGCAATGTATTCCAATCCCTCCATATCGTTGTCAACACTTGTTATTATCTATTTTTTTCGATTAGAGTCATCTTAGTGAGTTTGAAGTGGTATCTCATTGTGGTTTTGATTTACATTTCCCCAATAGCTTATGATGTTGAACATCTTTTCATTTCTGTATTGGTTATCTGTATATCTTCTTTGGAGAAATATCTATTTAGACATTTTCCCATATTAAAAATTAGATTTTTATCTTTTATTATTGAATTGTAAGAGTCCTTTGTATATTCTGGATAGAAGCTCTTTATCAGATATACAATTTGCAAATATTTTCCCTCATTCCTTGGGTTGTTCTTCCCTTTCTTGATAATATTGTTTGCAGTACAAAAATTTTTAATTTTGATGTTCAATTTATTTACTTTTTCTGTTTTTGCTTATGCTTTTGGTATCATATCTAAGGTGGCTTTGCCTCAAAATCTTGAGGATTTACTTCTATGCTTTCTTCTAAGAGTTTTATTGTTTTAGCTCTATGTTTAGGTCCATGGTCCATTTTGAATTAATTTTTGTGTATAGTAGAAGGAAGGAGTTCAACTTTATTCTTTTGAATGTGGATATCCAGTTCTTCCAGTAATATTTGTTTAAAAGACTATTCTTTCCCCCATTGAATTGTCTTGGCACCCTACCAAGGAACTTAAAAAAAAGATGCAGGTGCCATGTTCCTACCTCCAGAAATTCATGTTTAATTTGTCTGTGGTGGGGCCCAGTCATGTGCATTTTTCCAAAGCTCACCAGGTGATTCTAATGTGCAGCCAGGCTTGAAAACGATTGGCATGGATAGAGAGTTAGTCTTTGAAGAGAGTCACTTTCTGAATCAGGGGAGAGGATGATTGAAAACATAGCATTCTGATATAGAAAGGAGGGAAGAGAGGAAAATTAAGAAGATTCATACCAGAAAGCATGGATTTTCTTGTTAATCACTCAAAGAGTAAAGATATCATGGAGGTTAGTGAATTATGTTAAAGGCAGAGGAGGAGCTAACATTTATTAAGTACTTTTAACATGCCTATAAATCTGTTGGGAGCTTTCTATACATTATTTTATTTAAAATATAATCTTCATAATATTAAGTAGGTACTTTTATTCCCATTTTACAGATGAGAAAAAAGGCTCAGAAAGGTTATTGACTTGACTAAAAATACCAGGCAGCACATGTCATACCCAGTTTTCAAATCCAGCTCTAATTCTTAATCACATTCTCTTTCTTCCATATACCATGGATTGTTACTGGTGCAGTCCAGCATGAATCTAAAATCTTCTCTAGCACTGCTCCACACTGGGCAGAGTAAGATAAGTTGAATGTTGTGGGTAATATAGAGTTAAATGTTTGCACAGCAGGCACAGTGGAAGATAGAAGGGTGGGGGTAAAAGAAGATTATCATGTAATAGCTAATCATGAAGCCTAGATTGGCTATACTCTGCCTAGATTGGCCATACTCTGCCTAGATTGGCCCTAAGAGAAAGGAGGGCCAACATACTGAGCATGAGTGAATGATTAAAGGGAATGGTGGGGAGACTATGATGGAAAAGAGGACGAACCAAAAAGAGTTGGCAAGTATACAGGTATTGTCATCATATTTTATTCATTTAATCAACAAATATTTATTATTTACTATGTATTCTAAGTATTGGGTATACAGCAGTGAATGAAACAGACAAAATTCTTGCCCAAGAGGACTTATGTTATTCTAATAGAAGGAGATGAGCAGTTTAGACAGTGATAAATAGTAAGGAGAAAAATAAAGAGGGAGGGGAATAGAGAGTGCTGGGGTTGGGGTAAAGTAAAAAAGGGATTTTTCCATTGTATTGATTATGTGCAGATATAGATTCCTCAAAGAGATTAATGAACCGTCAAACAAAGGAGTCAGTGGTTGATCTAGTCAGGCATCTCGGGTATATAGAGTGAGTTTCTTCTAAGTCCTAAAACTCAAAGTGAAATCTAATATTAACTTTTTATTTACCAGCTTATACCCAGTGCCTGGCATAGACACTCCATAAACATCTGTTTATTGTAAAATGTCATGTTTTTTGGATTGGTGGTTTTTCTTCTGGATGGAGGCCAGGCAGGGGTAGTGCTTGGAGAACCCTTTCAAACTTTGCTTGCTGCCCTGTTAGGCTAGATCCTGCTAAGTATGTGTGTGGATGTGGATGTGTGTCCTCCCACAATATGGCCACTGAGAAATCACTGCATAGTAAACCATAGTTAATGGCGGGGAGGTGTTCTAGTTCTCAGATGAATTGGGCAGAGAACCACCAGCATAGGCAATACTGAAGACACTTACACATTTCTTTTGCTTTTTACACTTTAGCAGGATATTCACACGTGCCACCTTGAACAGAGGGTGAATTGAACCCTTGGTGTATGAGTGAAGTTTTTAATGATGAGGTTCTATTATGCAACTATTTACCTACCTTCTTTATCTAGAAGATTACTTACACTAAAATGGATAAAATCAACATGGTTTCTGTTTACCTGCTGTAAGGCACAGTGATACAATGGAAAAGAATTAGAGTAATAATTGGGGCCTATATAGCAGTCTCAGGTCATCTTTGGTAAGGCAATACCCTCTTAACTTTTTAAACTTTTTCCTTAGCTTTAGTTTTAACATGTGAGATGAATAAATTGTTCTTGGTGATCTCAAATGTCCTTTCTAAAATTGTAGGATTCTTGGAACCTGGTTGTTAATGACCAGCATCAAATAGGCAAGTGACAATTTCTAAGGCAATCTGGTTACAATCTACTTTTATTCCAGTTTTTTCACAGTACTTTTTTTTTTGTTTTTTTTTTTTGAGACAGAGTCTCACTTTGTTGCCCTGGCTAGAGTGAGTGCCGTGGCGTCAGCCTAGCTCACAGCAACCTCAGACTCCTGGGCTCAAACAATCCTACTGCCTCAGCCTCCCAAGTAGCTAGGACTACAGGCATGCGCCACCATGCCCAGCTAATTTTTTCTATATATTTTTAGCTGACCAATTAATTTCATTATATTTTTGGTAGAGACGGGGTCTCGCTCTTGCTCAGGCTGGTCTCGAACTCCTGAGCTCAAACAATCCGCCCGCCTCAGCCTTCCAGAGTGCGAGGATTACAGGCGTGAGCCACTGCGCCCAGCCCACAGTACTTTTATAGAAGTTTCACCCCGTGGAGTGCTGCTGCAGCTGAGGAGGAGGGGAAAGTGTCAGAAGGGTTTCAGATGGAGATATCTGGGCAAGACATAAAAAGGTTAAATCACTTACAGATTTTCCCGGGGACTTTCTTATAAGCAGGAAATAGATTCCTGATAAGATGTGACTTTGCCACCTTTGCGCATGCCCATTATAAATGTCCTTTGTCTTGGCTATTGTTCTCCGTAATCAAAAAAGAGATTTTATTAGGCTAGTGATTTGGTGGTCTGGGCTAACAGGAGGTATGGCTACAGATTATCCAATAACCTCAGTTCGGTTGTGTGTAGCCTTTCTTTGATATGACTTTAATTAGTGTCCTTTAAGAAGCAAAACTCATCATATTGGCTCTTTCAGTCCATCTCTCACTATCCCCTGTTGTCTCGTAACTCAGGCTGAAGCTTGATGAAAGATGAAGACTGTATTAAATAAGAAAATGAAGACCCACTAAATCCATAAGTAGTATAACCAGTCTTTGCAAAAATAAGATTTTATTATTTTGCATGATAGTTGCCAGCTTTTGAAAATTATTCTTTTCATAATTCTCCAAATAACAAAATGGTTGATGGATTGGTATTTTAAATTTGTAGATTTTGTCAAAGAAAAAAGTTTTAAAAATTACACAACAGAAAACCTCTTTTTCATTTTTATGTCCATTTCATCAGTCTGGACATCTTCTTACATCCTTGTTCATTTGTATAGTCATCAAGCAGAGAGGTCTAATGTCTAGTCCTAACAGCTGCAATAATTTCATATATAGTGGTTCCATTTAGTACCTTTATAGCAATGTGGTAAAAACATCTTGCAAACAGCACTTGTGTATTGCAGGATGACCCTAAGAGAATGTGCAGTAAGTGTGCAATTTTAATTGTTTAAAAATTTTAAGGAAAAACAATGTAGGACTTCCTGCTGACAGATGGTGATTGTCTTCAACATGCTAATTTATATTGTGAATTCCTAGGCTGGGGGTAATAGAACTGAGCAGTTCTAAGAAGACATTTTAGTGAAATTCAAGATTCAAAAAGGGCCAGAGAAGTGAAAGAATGAGTCGACTGAGGGTTAAAGGCTGAGGAAGTAGACAAAGATGAAGGACTGGAAAAGGCGACAGAAGAAAAAGGAGGGCAGAGCCCAGGGAGACTGGCTAAAAGCTGCTGAGGCAGGTGACAGTCAGGACAGCAGTCTTCACCTTAAACAGAAGGGAGTGGATCTGGGACCCAGACTGGAAAAGACTCCTTTTAGAGTCCTAAAGGGGGCTGTCACAGTTGCCATTGCTAAAGAGGGCTCAATTTGCAAAATAAGCCCACTAAGGCTTCTTATTACCCTGAGGCACTGTGCCAGCATTTTTAGCAGCTAGCCTGCCTTTAATGGGACACAGTAGGCTATCTGCAAGCTTGGATAACCGTGGATAATTTGAGATAAAGCTCACCAAAATACAAATCCATGATTGCTTTTTCCAGGGAAAATAATCTCTTGATTAAAGTTAGGTTAAGCATTTTACTAATTACTCACCAATTATTTCCTCTCATAACAAATTTAAATAGATACGCACACTAAGAAGAAACAGATGCAACATACCTTTGGATATTTCCAGTTACTACTTCTTGTCTGGAAATTGCAGACTCATTTTAATTTTTACTAAGCACAGAAACTCCTGGGAAATACTCACCTGATATTGCAGCTATCAGAGCTCGAAAGCCAATTTGAAAAGAAATTTTACTACTTTGCCAAGTTCTCCCTTCCCCCTCCTTTTTCTGGCCATTTTTGAGCTGAATCCCTTCCATCTGTTTGTCTAAGAAAAAAATAACTGAACATTTGCTCGTGTTAATGATCGAAGCTATGCCCTAATCTAGCCTTTTAAGTATTCTTGGAGACCTAGAGACCAGAGTAGGTTTCTTGGAGAAAGAAAAACAATCACATAATCCTGTATATTTCCTGTAATGATTTCTTTTCTCCAATCTGGGCTTCTGCTGTAACACTGAAACAGCACACACTCCCCGTCACCTGCTCTCCTTTGATCTAAAGGTTATCTACACTGATAAGAATTTCTTTTAATTAAATCTTATACCTTTGATACTTGCGTTTGTTATAGTCAAACTGCTTTTGCCACAAATTGTCTTACAAGTAGCCTTTGTCTTTTTCCTGCTAACTATTTAAAAGACCTCAGAATGTTTTTAAAAACAAAAAACAGCCACCTGGGTTCTAAAGCCTTGGACCACATCTGGAAAGTAAAGAGGGATGATAAGAGAACCTCATTATTAATGCAGAGCAAAAGGGACCCTAGGATAAGGAAAAGGAAATTACTCCCAGGGAGACTGTCCTGCTTTAAAGCATCGCCAAGCTCATGAGCAATATGAAACGGTCCCTGTGATTTACCTGAAATGCACGGGGCTTGCACCCAGAAACTCCTTTATGCTGAAGATTAATTATGGGCTTGAACTGACTGTGTGCTGGATTTGAAGTTTCAGGGCGAGGAAACTATAGTCTTGAGGCTTCTATCTTCTAAGAAATCTTCTCCTGTTTATCCCTGTGTGGTGGCAGCCAAGGATTTGTGGTGACGAGGAAACTAAGTTTCTGGGCCTTGTTTTGGGACGTGTTCTTTCATAGCTGTATATTATTTTTTATCACAGAAAACTGAAAAAGTAAAAAAAGAAAAAAAAGTTTTACACTTTACCCAGCAAATTCCTTAGATTCTTCTAGTTTGTATTTTGTAATTCATAAAACATAATTTATGAAAACACTACTCAATAGAATTTTTTCAGATACTTTAATGATAGAGTCTTTTCTAGAATGTGCCTAAATAACAAGAGATAAAAACATTTTTTTCCTTATGTTTCTCTGTTGATCCATCCATACTGGCCTATCCCTACCAACTATGACTAGTTCTAATCAAGCTGGTTAGTGTAACCCGTTTCCATAAAGCCTGCCCACCCTGGCCCTATAATGTGAGAAGGATTTCTTTTTTTTTCTCTTAGAGACAGGGTCTTGTTCTGTTCCCCAGGCTGGAGTGCAGTGGCACAATCACAGCTCACTGCAACCTTAATTCCTGCACTCAAGCCATCCTCCTGCCTCAGCCTACCGAGTAGCTGAGACTACAAGCACGTAACACCACACCCGGCTTATTCTTTTAACTTTTTATAGAGATGGGGGTCTCACCATGTTGCCCATGCTGGTCTCGAATTCCTGTCTTCAAGGCAATCCTCCTTGCTCACCTCGGCCTCCCAAAGTGTTGGGATTATAGGTGTAAGCCACCGCGCCTGGCTAGATTTCTTTTGATGAGCTATTAATTGATTATTTTTTCCCTCCCTCCTACCAAAAAAAGATGAATTAGCAGTTTAAAAACATTAATCCTGCAAGAGACCCACCCATGAACCAGCAGCTAAAGCTGAGGTTCTCTAAGTGTGTTCACAGGACCAGGAGCATCAGCAACACCTGGAAATCTGTTAGAAGTGCTAATTCTCAGGCCACTCCCCAGATGTTCTCAATCAGAAGTGCTGAGGGTGGGGACCAGCCACCTGTGTTTTAACAAGCTGGCTAGGTGAGGCTGATGGCATGCTAAATGTTGAGAATCCTTGATTTATAGCACAGCTTCTCAGACTTTGAATGTGCATAGGAATCACCTGAGGATTTTGTTAAAAACCAGATTCAGATCACTTGGTCTGGGGTGAGTTTGTCAAGATTTCTAATTAGCTCCCGGGTGGTGCTGCTGCTGCTGGTCCTAGGACCACATTTTGTGAGTAGCAAGGATCTGAAGAACTTTCATGAGCCACTCCAAGAACTGCTGCAATAAGCAGGCTCCATCAAAATTATAACTACCCCAGTAATTCCAAAGGAAACACTCCTGAAAGAGAAAGAAGCTTTATGTGTAAAGCAGTGATCATAGCATTATTTTAACTGAAAGAAAAAGAAATAGTTTAACTGTTGAGTAATAGGAAAATATGGTTGATCCTCCTTATTCACAAATACTGTATTTGCAAATTCACCTAGTAGCTAGAATTATTTTTAACCCTCAAATCAATACACCTGGTACTTCTACAGTCCTTAACAGACATGCACAGAATAGTGAAAAATTTCTATCACTTGACTTAACATACTCTCAGCCAAGGTTGAGCAAGGTGAGGCTCTGCTTTCTTGTTTCAGCTCTCCTATTGTAAACAATGGTCCTTCTTATGGTCTACTTAGTGCTCTGTTTTTTGCATTTTTGTGCTTTATATTGGTAATTTGACTGTTTAAAATGGCCCCCAATCATAGTGCTGGAGTGTGTCTGATGTTCTTGAGCACAAGAAGGCTGTGATGTGCCTTACAGAGAAAATATGTGTGTTAAATAAGCTTCATTTAGGCATGAGTTATTGTGCTGTTGCCCATGAGTTTGATAATAATGAATCAATAATAATTCAATATATATTAATTATATATATTGAATAATATAATAATAATGAACAATATATATTATGTAAAGCATCTTTAAATAGAAACACACATAAAACAAGGTTATGTATTGATCAGTTGACAAACATGTACCTGAGGCTTAAAGAACCCTAACCCTGTATTTCCCCTAGTAGCAATGCTTCAGTATTCACTAATTTCAGTGTTTGCAGAAGATTTATAGAACATAATTGTTGTGAGTAACAAGAATTTACTATAGTTAATGACCAATTAATAGAATATTTGCTGTCATTTAAAAATGATGAAGATAAAATCTATGCAATAATATAAAAAATGTACAGTATTCCCTCCTTATCTGAGGGGCATATGTTCCAAGACCCCTACCGGATACTTGAAACTGTTGATAGCACCGAACTCTATATACACCACGATTTTTTCCTATACATACATACCTGTGATAAAGTGTAATTTTTGAATTCGGCACAGTAAGAGATTAACAACAATAACTAATAATTAAAATAGAACAATTATGTAATAACAATGGACTGTAATAAAAATTATGTGAATAATTTCTCTCTCTTCCTTTCCCTCAAAACATCTCATTGTACTATACTCACCTATTTTTGGACCGCAGTATCTGAGGGTAACTGAAGCCATGGAAAGCAAAACTGTGAATAAGGGGAGACTACTGTGTATGATACAGTGGTATGAAGAAAGAAACAAGAGACAGATTTTCAAGTAGAGTATAATCAGAGTTACATCAAAATTTTTTAAGCAAGAAAATTGAAGGTAGTATACCAAGATTTTTTTTAAACTCTTTTATTGGTATATAATAATTATACATATTTATGGAGTACATGTGATATTTTGATACATGTATACAATGTGTAATGATTAAATCAGGGTATTTAATCCATCACCTCAAAGATTTATCATTTCCTTGTGTTGGGAACATTTCAAATCTTCTTCTCTTCTAGCTATTTTTTATGTTTGAATAGTATTCCATTGTGTATATGTACCACATTTTCTTTATCCATTCATCCATTGATGGACACTTGGGTTAATTCCATATCTTGGCTATTGTGAATAGTGCTACAATAAACATGGGGGTGCAGGTATTCCTTTGAAATACTGATTTCCTTTCCTTTGGATAAATACTCAGTAGTGGAATTGCTAGATTATGTGGTAATTTTATTTTTAGTTTTTTTGAGAAACTCCCATACTGTTCCATAATGACTTTATACTTCTACCAATAGTGGATAATAACTCCCTTTTCTCTGCATCCTCATCAGCATTTGTTATACTTTGTCTTTTAGGTAATAGCCATTCTAACTAGGGTAAGATGATATCTCATTGTGGTTTTGATTTGCATTTCTCTGATTATTAGTGATATTGATAATTTTTTCATATATTCTTTGGCCATTTGTATGTCTGCTTTTGAGAAATGTCCATTCAGATTCTTTGCCTGCTTTTTAATGGGATTAATTTGAGTTTTTTGGTTTTGGGTTCTTTTTTTTTTTTGCTGTTGAGTTATTTGAATTCCTTGTATATTCTAGGCATTAATCCCTTCTCAGATGAATAGTTTGCAAATACTTTCTCCCATTCAACAGATTGTCTCTTCACTCTGTTGGTTTCCTTTGCTGTGCAGAAGTTTTTTAGTTTATTATAGTCCCATTTGTCCATTTTTATTTTTGTTGCCTGTGCTTTTAAAGTCTTAGCCATAAAATCTTTGCCTAAACTAATGTCCTGAAGTGTTTCCCTGATATTTCCTTCTAGTAGTTTTATAGTTTCAGGTCTTATGTTTAAGTTTTAATCCATTTTGAGTTGAATTTTGTGAGAGATAGAGATCGAGTTTCACTCTTCTGCATATGGATATCCAGTTTTCCCAGCACCATTTATTGAAGAGGGTGTCCTTTGCCCATGTGGAAATTAAACAGCATGCTCCTGAACAACCATTGGGTCAATGAAGAAATTAGAAAGGAAATCAAAAGTTTCTTGAGATAAGTGAAAATGAAATATACCAAACCTATGGGTATAGCAAAGGAAGTGCTAAAGGGAAGTTTATAGCAATAAATGCCTACATTAAAAATGTAGAAAGATTTTAAATAAACAACCTAATGATACACCTCAAGAAACTAGAAAAGCAAGAACAAATCAAACCGAAAATTTGTGGAAGGAAAGAAATAATAAAAATCAGAGCAGAACTAAATGAAATAGAGACTAAAAAAATAATACAAAGGATCAATGAAGTGAAAGTTGGTTTTTCTGAAAAGATAAACAAAATAGATAAACCACTAGCTAGACTAACCAAGAAAAAAGGGAGAAGACCCAAATAAATAAAATTAGAAATGAAAAAGAAGACATCACAGCTGATACTACAGAATTACAAAGGATCATTACATACTTATGAACAACTCTACACTAAAAAAGCCTAGAGGAAATGGATAAATACCTGGACATATACAACCTACCAAGACTGAACCAGGAAGAAGTAGAAAGTCTGAACAGACCAATGAGTAATGCGATTGAATCAGTAATAAAAAGTTTCCCATCAAAGGAAAGCCCAGGACTGGATGGCTTTACCACTGAGTTCTACCAAACTTCTAAAGAAGAATTAACACCAGTTCTTCTCAAACTATTCCACAAAATTGGAAAAGAGGTAACAGTGTTACTCTGATACCAAAACCAGACAAGGACACATCAAAAAAAGAAAACTGCAGGCCAATATTCCTGATGAACATAGATGCAAAAATCCTCAACAAAATATTAGCAAACCAAATCTAACAACACATCAAAAAGATAATAAACTATGATCAGGTAGAATTTATCCCAGGGAAACAAGGATGGTTCAGCTTGCACAAATCAGTAAATGAGATATATCTCATCAACAGAATGAAAGACAAAAGCTGTATGCTATAGTTTTGATGTGATTTATTTGTCTCCATCAAATCTCATGTTGAAATTTGACCCCTAATATTAGAGGTAGCGCCTAATGGGTGCTGTGTTGATCATGGTGGCAGATCCCTCCTGAATAGATTAATGCCCTCTCTCATGGGTGAGTGAGTTCTCACTCTATTTGTTCCCACAAGACTTGATTGTTAAAAAGAGCCTGACACCTTCCCTTTCTCTCTGTTGCTTCCTCTCTTGCCATGTGATTTCTGTACACACTGGCTCCCCTTCACTTTCTGCCATGAGTGGAAGCAGCCTGAGGCCCTCACCAGATACAGATATCCAGTCTTGAACTTTTCTAGGCATCAGAATCGTAAGCCAAATAAACCTTTTTTCTTTATAAATGACCTAACCTCAGGTATTCCTGTATAGCAACACAAAACTGACTAAGACACCATATGTTCATCTCAGTCAACACAGAAAAAATATTTGATAAAATTCAACATCCCTTCATGATAAAAACTGTCAAGAAATTTTTGAATAAAAAGAATATACCTCAAAATAATAAAATTCACCTATGACAAACACACAGCTAACATCATACTGAATGGGGAAAAGCTGAGAAAGCCTTTCCTCTAAGAACTAGAAAAAGATGCCCACTTTCACCACTCTCATTCAACATAGTATGGGAAGTGCTATCCTGGGCAATCAGAAGAAAGAAAAAGAAAGACACCCAAATTTAGAAAGGGAAGAAGTCGGATTGTCCCTCTTAGCAGATGACATGCTCTTATATGTAGAAAAACCTAAAGACTTTACCAAAAAACTCTTAGAACTGATGAACAAATACAATAAAGTTGAAGGATACAGAAACCAACATACAAAAGTCAGTGGCATTTCTACACACCAATAATGAACTAGCTAGAAAAGAAATCAAGAAAGCCATCCTATTTTCAATAGCTACCAAAAAAATACCTAGGAATAAACTTGACTAAGGAGGTGAAAGACCTCTACAAGGAAACCTACAAAACACTGGTGAGAGAAATTGAAGAGGACTCAAAGAAATGGAAAGATATTCCATGCTCATGGATCAGAAGAATTAATATTATTAAAATGACCATAGTACTCAAAATAAACTACAGATTCAATGTAATTTCTATTGAAATACCAATAACATTCTTCATGGAAATAGAAAAAAACAACCCTAAAATTTGTATGGAACCACAAAAGACCCTGAATAGCCAAAGCAATGCTGAGCAAAAAGAACAAAGCTGGAAGCATCACGTTACCTGACTTCAAAGTATACTACAAAGGTATAATAACAAAAACAGCATGATATTGGTATAAAAATGGACACATAGACCAATGGAACAGGATAGAGAACCCATAAATAAATCCACATATTTATGGGATTTATTTGAAAATCACAGCCAGGTGATTTTCACCAAAATTTTTTGAGTTACGGTGATATAATAATTTTTTTCTCTATTTCTCAAATTTTTATAATATTGCTATATAGCTTTTAAAATGTTATACTTTAAAATTTGTGTCTTATTAGTTCTGAGGTACTTCCATACTAAAAGGCACCTCCTTTTCACTTCCTTGAGCAGCAGAGACAATACATTTTGGTTGAGGAGTTGATCTTCTTAGGAAAGACCTTTTTAACATTAATATGAGATCGTATGCTGCCTATGTTAAACCACATAAAAGTTTGTCTAAAAGACAGTATGAATATCCAAGAGTAATCCAGAATTATAAACCTCTGGCAAAGGCAAACTCCGTACTTAATAGGTCCTGCTGAAACCATGCTTTGTGAATAATTTGTATTGCCTAGTCAGAGCATTTTGAATTTCTCTGCGTTTTCCTGCTCTTTCAATGTGGTTGAGCATTCGGCCTCTAAAGTCAGACAGATGAGAGCTGAGTCTTGATGTTTCCATTTATTAGCCATGTGCCTTGAATAAGTTATTTAATGTCTCTAAATTTCCCCTATGTATATAATAGAGAATACTACAGCGCCTAGTGAGGATTAAATAAGAGCACAGCATATTGCATATATTAAGCCCTCAATAAATGGTAGTTACTAATATATGTTAGCTTCATTCCCTTCATTGATTGTCTAACCACATAAAAAGACTGACAGTTGATACCTGGAGGAAATTTTTCTAAAAGAAGAAAGAAAAGAGAAAGCAAAAACTAAAATAGTATTCCTGTTCACAAGAAGACACAGTCTACCTGGAGAGTTTGACACGTACATTATATTATAATAAGATAGCAGCTCTCAAACTTTTTGGTCTCGGGACCGAAAAAATGTGAGGACCCCAAAGGACATTTATTTATGTGAGTTGTATCTTCTACATTTACCATGTTACAAATTAAAACTGAGAAGATTTTATAATATTTATTAATTTATTTTTAAAAATAATAAACTTATTACCAACATAAAAAATATTTTCTTTAATGAAAAAGAACTATGATTTCCAAACCTTCAAAATTTTTTTTGTGAAGAAGGTGGCATTGTGAAAAAGGATTTTTGCAAATCTCTTTAATGTCTGACTTAATAGATGATAGCTGGATTCTCACATCTGCTTCTGCTTTCAATCCATTGTAATATCAAATGGCATATAGTGGCCACTGGGAAATTCCACTATCTACTTGTAAGAGAAGGTGAGCAAAAGAGAAAAATAATATTTTATTATTATGAAAATAATTCTGACCTCACAGACCCCCTAAAAGATCTCTGGGATCCCTAGGAGTCCCCTGTGCACACTATGAGCACCATTGCATAGGGTGTGGGTGTGAAGGGGCGAGAAGAATAGCTAACTTTTCTATTGTGCTTGCTATGTGCCAGACACTGTTCATAGTGCTTTATATCTTTAACCCTCATGATGTCTCTGTGTGGTGGTGCTATTATTATTTTCTCTAATTTCCAGATGAAACCAAAGCACAAAGAAAATAAATTTATCAAGATGGAGCCAACATTCAATTTCAGACTATCTGGCTCCAGGGTCCAAACTCTTTTTCCATGTCACTGCACTGCTTCCCTCCTTGGGAAGTGAGTAAAAAATTTCAGCGACAAAAGAACATTTTTCTTAAAGGCTAAGTAAGAATGAAGGTTCTTATAGATAACCCTAACGGAACACTTCATTGGTACTAAATACAGAGCAGAATTTTATCATTATAAATGTTTTCAACCTTCAGCTTTATCTAATAAGTTTCTGATAAATCACTTTATATGTAGAATTTGTTCCTTTCTTGTACCTGTATCAACAGCACCATCCTACACACCCCAATCGGTCCAAGGTTCCTACCAGTAGCTACCAGTTACTGCAATTTCAAGGCTAAAGCCACAATTTTTTCCCTCTATTTTTTTATTGTGATAAAATATACATAGCATAACATTTACAATTTTAATCATTTTAAGTGTGTAGTTTAGTAGCATTAAGTATATTCATATTGTTGGACAACCATCACCACTGTCCATCCACAGAACTCTTTTCATTTGTAAAACTGATGCCCTCTACCCATTGAACACCTCCGCATTCCCTCCTCCCCACAGACCCTGGCAACCACCATTCTACTTTCTGTCTCTATGAATTTGACTAAGTACCACATATAAATGTAATACTTGTCCCTTTGTGACTGGCTTATATCAGTTAGCATAATGTCTTTAAAGTTCATCCATACTGTAAAATGTGCTAGCATATATTCCTTTTTAAGACTGAATAATAAATACAAGATTTTGCTTAAGAATAAATTGTAAACATAGGATCTAAAGAAATATCAGTTAATTTTTAAAAGTGAATATAAAATACTATAGAATTTCAAGAAAGGGACATAGACTTGTACTGCTTCTATGCCTTATTACAAAGCTATTACTGTCAACATTTAACCTAAAATTCATAATATTTCTTGAGTGGATATAAGAATAATTCAGCAGGAGATTTAAAAACTGGCTAACAGCTAGAATGCATCAGGTCTACTGTAGCCGTTTCACATAATTCTGGCCGCTTTTCCTTTTCGTATGCTTTTTTTCTGTTCTCAATCCCTTTTCTGTCTTAGGGATAGTAAAACAAAATCCTCTTTCATCTCTTCCAGGAATGGACATTTTATGGAACTGATCACAATTGAAGAGCAGACAGGTCGACTATTTTACTCTGACTTTATAAAATAAAAACCTAAACAAACCGAAGTGCGTTCTATTTGAGTATAGCCTGTGCTTTTTTGTGAGCGAGTGGCTGGGGTGGGTGGAGTGGGTCATAGTCTTTGAGAAGGATGTTATAGGAAAGTTTCTATATTCTCCTAGGACCATATAGAGAACTCGGGTCTCAGAATGTGTTCTTGAATGACTTCTGTATGTTGTGCTATGCCTTGGGGTGGTAAACAATAGCACGTTTGGACATATTAGATATAAAATATAATATATTAAAGACATTATGTATTGGATTATGGCCTAAAGAGGTCAAGGACTTAAATCCTTAAGTAAGGATTCTTGGATTCAAACTCAATTCTTATGACTCTAAAGCTCATACCACTAGGATGGGTGATTTAAATTATAACATCTCATGGAATTTTCAGCCTTCCAATTATTGGGAAAGATTTTTAAAGTATTTCTTTAGTTCTTAATTTCTCATGTTTCCAGTAACTAAATATAACTGCAAAATTTAGGCATGCTCAAAGGAGAGATAATGTTCTCTAGAAAGACCTAGTTTGAAATCAGATGGGCCTAATAAGCCGTTTACTAAATGTGTAACATTGGACAAGTTATTTAACCTTGCTGCACCTCGGTTCTGTCCTCTATAAAATGATGATAATACTGACCTGCATGATATAAAGATTAAATGAGACGAAGTATATAAAAAGTTTAAGCATAATAGGTAGGTGCCTTAACAGATGTCAGCATTTTTTCTTCTAAGGTGTAGAGCTTTTGCATGTTTACTTTATGCCAAAATATGCCTTTATTTGAACATGGACTATATTTAACACTTAGCTCCTTTGTTTAATTCTTGATCAGTCTGAATTTAGTTTTTTGATATAATTTCTGTAGAAAGATCCTTGTTTCTTGATACGTTTATCACCTATTTCAAATACTTTGCTTTTCTCTCCTTCCCAGTGTATGCACTTTTCTCTTTTTCTTTTCACTATCCTAAGCTTTACCTTTACATACTTGCAAAATAACATTGCTGGATTACAACTTAAACTGTTTTGTTATGGTTTGTTTGGTCCCCTTTATAATTTCTCAGATGCAACAGGCATTTCTAATTGAACATCTATTTGTAATTCAGCTTTCAAAAACACCATTACAATTCAGGATTGTTGTTGGTTTCCTTTTAAAATTGTATTACCAAAAATTCCATAACAATATTATATTCCTCTTCCATTATGTGACTACATACAAATATACTGAAATCATAAACAGATAGATATAGCCTTCCAGACCTCCTGTGACAAATGCATTTAAAGGAGTTGAGTTGAAAGTGATGTAAGAGTTTGAGCTGTTTCCCATTGTTAAGGAAAGGAAGGGTACATTACCAAATCTCATTAAGCCTCATTTTTCCTCAAAGAAAGATCAAGTCAGCTCTGCCTACCTCACATGGCTATTATGAGGCTCAAATAAAACTGAAATATATGATGTTACTTTGGCAATGTAACTCAATATACAAATGTAAGATAACAGTGATTATTGTTATTTGATGCTCTTTTGATATATGTTCCTAAGGACATAGACCAATGGAGCACACCTGCTGTAAAGAACATTTGAAAGCCCCCCCTCCCCAAAACCAAATGAGGCCTAATCATGATTCTCTTCTCTCCTTCCCTTAATTTTTCTTACTGTCAATCAGTAGGGTTTGTGTGACTAAAGGCATTTAGACCTTCTCATTGCTGAGTGTTGTGTTTGCAGAGTTATTTACACCTCCCAGCAGCCTAGCCCAAGACAAACAGTCCCATTTAGCTAAACAGTGACTTGCCATACCTGTCATTGCTCTGTTAACAATGATGTTAATCAAACATTTTCTGTACTCCTGGCTTGTGGTAACTTCTTTCCAAATCATTAAACTGCAAAATTGTTGAATTCATGAATATTGAATAGTATTAAATGCTATTGTGCAGTATATAAATGCTTTAGTATATAGCATATCTTTGCATAGCAAATATTTATATTACACTATAGATAAGCTTATTTTGATTTTGATGATGAAATCTAAATCTTTCCTGCTAATTATTTACAAAAATCTCCTTAAAGCTTTCTGAGCAACTCCCTGCTTTCTCAGAGAAACAGGACTTTTTTTTGCTTTGCTTTCCTTTTTAGAGGGGGGAGAAAGAAGTCATCAATCTGACTCTTATATCTAAAAAGCCATATTGCCAGAAAAGACACAATAACACATTTCTCTGCCTGACATGAGAGTTGTGGAGTGGACTGGAGCCAGAGGCTTTTTTATATTCCTGTCAGGCGTTGGGCCCAGGCCTGTCAGTGGCAGTGTGGCTGAGACTGGAGTAAAGCCTGCCCATGTGCCAGGGAGGCTTTGAAAGGTCGCCTGGCCTCCCCTGCCTCCTGGAAGGACTGCAGTGAAGGGGAATCTGCAGCCTTTTTGTCCTGTGCAATTACTCACTGGAAGCTTTAGGGTCACCCCTTGCCCTGTGTGTGGGAAGGTGGCAAGGGAGAGGCAGAACACTGACTGGCTATGATAAGAGAAGCTGATATACCCCGAGAGGGTTGTGAGGTATTTGGACAGACTCGGGATAGTGAGAGGAGGAGCACTCGAAATGGTGTGATGTAAAGAACTGACAAGCCCTGCTATCTGTTCCAAGAAATAACCGAGAGCCTTAGAAAGGGGACCCGGCACTATCTTTGGGTCTGTGATCCAATGGGCTAGTCTTAATGCCCTTTTAGTTATAGATATAAAAATAATTCATTTATAGTTTATCAGATGCATCAGCAAGAAAGACATTTTCCCCCTAAATTTCAAACTTTTGATCTCATATCCCTGTGAAGACAAATGAGTAGTCTCTTGTTCCCCCAAAGCAGATGAATCCTGCTATTCCTTATTTTATCTCACTGTACTTAGTACCTCTGTTAGAAGCACTTAGCATGGTCTGCACCCATTTAGAACTGTGTGTGTTTGTGGCTATCTCCTCTACAAGACATTACCATCTCCCCTACTAGGTTAGAGTTGAGTTCTGAAGAGCAAGGACCATTTCTTTCTTTTCTTAAAAATTATGAAAGCAAGCATACCAAAAGATAAAGAGGATGCTATCTTTATACCTTATCCCCATATGACTTCCGAGAAACACGGTATCTGGCATGTAGCAGGTACCCAGGAAAGGTTCATCAAATTGTGGTGCTGACTTCCTTCTTACACTTGTGCAATCATCGTTTCTATCCTTTGCAGAGTATGTGGAATCAGAATAATTTGGAGGCCTAAAGTCTCAGAGTCAATGCAAATACACTCTGATATTTGTGGAAATGGTAGCTGCTCTGAAATGCTTTTGGTTTTTTTGTTTTTTAGAGACAGGGTACCACTTTGTCACCAAGGCTATAATGTAGTGATGCAATCATAGCTCGCAGCAACCTCAAACTCCTGGGCTCAAGTGATCCTTCTGCCTCAGCCTCCCGAATAGCTAGCACTACAGGCATACACTACCATGCTCAGTTAATTTTTTTGTTTTTTATAGGACAGGGTCTCACTGTGTTGTCCAAACCGGTCTTGAGCTCCTGGCCTCAAGTGATCCTCCCACTTTGGGGGCATTACAGGTGCGAGCCACTGCGCCTGGAGTGAAATGCCTTTGGAACAGTGGTGCCCACATTAGACAGTCCTAATTGTTGACAGTCATTAAAACTCAGAGGTAGCTAAGTGTTCTGTTCTGAAGACTTACAGCTTAAAGAAAGCAGTGAAACAATAAAGGTATATATAACTAATGGGAATATGGATTTGGCCTTTGATGGTAGAAGGTTTGTTATCTATGTTCACTGTTGCATCCTTTAGCCATCACTGATTTACTGAGGAAACCAAAGAGTGACTTATGGAAGACAGAAGGTTTTGAAGAAAGGAACAATGTTGAATTGAGGAAAGATAGGTAGGAGGAGATTATTTGTGTGTATTTCAGTGTTAGGGAGGGGAGGAAAAAGAAACAAAGGATAATGATAAAATTACCCTTGAGAAATACTGCAGGTCACCCAGCTAAGGATAAAATGGGTCCATAAAATCTGTAACCTTCCTGACTTGAGTGTAATAATTAAGTGAAACGTTTCCCTTGTATTTGTCTCTCTGACAATATTTGTAGTTCTTTGTCCCAGTTTCAATTTGGCTACTTCCTTAATCCGTTTCCAACTGCCTTGCCTGACAGAGCATGTGAAAGTATAAACCCTGCCTTGTTACCTCCTCTCCGCCGGTCCTCCGCTGGCCTTCATTCGTGGCAGCTCCAGTCCTCCACACCAGAAAACCCTCTCTCGCCATTGCATCCAGCCAGTCACTATATCCTATTAATTCTGTCTTCTAAATATCTCTGACTCTTTCCATTCTCCCTGGAGTAGCTTTTTCCACGCTCCATTTTCCCTTTCTCCATCTCCTACCCTTAAATAGAATCATCTTTCAAATCTAATCATGTCACCTCCCTTCACCTCTCCATAGTTCTCTGTCTATAGGAGGAAAAAAATTCTCTAATCTACCTTTCCAGCCCTATTTTCTACATCTCTCATCACCTCTCACCAGCCCTGCTAACGTTGTTCCCTCTCTGCAGACAACCATGTGATTTTTTTCACGCCTCCATGCAGCTGTGCATGCTTATCCCTCTGACACATATTCTCTAGACCCCTTCCCTATTCGTCCTGGATGGCAGTTTTCCCTTCTTCGTACTTCAAAAATTTGTACCCGTCTCCCTTAGAGAGCTTCTCTCACTACATAGCAATTATTTATTCATGTATTTCTCCTGTAATAGACTCCTCCAGCGCAGGAGTCCACTGTTTTGTTCATCTTTGCATCATCCTTATTGCTTAACACAGAGCCAGCACTGGAGGTGATTAACAAAGCACTTGTTAAATCAGTGAATGAGCTGAATAAAAAATACCTGGTAAGTGACCACCTTCCTCACAGATATGGAAGTTTCTCAGTGTAGTCTTATGATTTCAGTGACAAATCTGAAGAGTGCCTTTCTCAGAGAGCTGTAGGTGGGAACTGGGTATGTGTAAGAGTCCTTGAGTATTTTAAAAGACATGAAGGCTCTAAGCTTTAAGAATTTAAGGAGCATGCCAAAAAGCAGTTGTTTGAGCACTTTTAATTGTATTCTCTTTCTAAGAATGATCTCAGGTACCATTTAAGCCTAACTGTAAGTTTTTCTTTTGACTTGTAATTTTTTGATTATTTTGATAAACTTGATTTTCTGCACTGTTTCCCTTCCTATTAGGATTACTCCTGTCTTTTGTCTTCTTTTTACCTGTTTATACTATTTTTAAAATGATCATATTTGGGGAAATAGTCCAAAGCAGCCAAGCTCTTAGCTTGCAGTCAGAGGCAGAAGAGAATAATCAGCAACTAGGGCACCTTGCTTGGGGGCCATGCAAGTTTACGCAAGCACGTGCATGCAGAATGGTGTTGCTTCTTGCTGGGTTAAAATCACGTTAGTAGTTTTCATTTTATGGTAAATAATATCACCATTTTCTTTCCAAGGGAGATTTGCAAGTTGACTAAAAGTAGATGAAGCAGCCCTAAACCTATTGCTTGTTCTCTCTCACTTGAGGACTTTATTTGCACAGAGCCCTTTGAATCCTACATTTCCTTCTCATTGCCAATATTTAAAATGCGAGAATTTTCTCTATAATTTTCTGAATTTAGGAATTTGTATGGGAGTGGGTAAGAGATGCTTTTGAAAATCTGACAGCACTGTGTCCTGCTGCGGTAGCAGAGTCCCTTCCTTGTCTGGACTCAGAGCTGCCCTTGTGTTCAGTCCCTTCTCTGGATGGCTGCACTGATAGATGGAATCTCCTCAGGGAGCTTCATGGATCAGCCCTCTGTCCATTACCATGGAGCAGGATTATAATTTATAGCCCCAGATGGTGACTCCCTACCCCACCCCTACCTATTTACTTCAGTAAAGCGGCAGAGGCATTAACTATTAAATTGCTTTCCTCTTTTCAAAGTAATTGATGCTATTTGCAAAGGGCTTTGTATAAAAATACTTGTACTTATTAAAATATTTTAAAAATTAAAGTTTCATTAGAATGTGAAGAACATTATGCATTGTAATAAAAAAAATAAACAACTACATGGGCAGGCTTATTTATTTATTTATTTATTTTTGGCATACTTCAGTTTGGAAATGAGGTTTTGAGGCACAAATTCTGGTCAGATTCCTGAGTTTTTTTATAGGAGGGTGTCAGCTCTTTCTTCTTGGTTCATTATTAAAGCTTATGGGTCTACCCCTTCCATGGAAATCCAGAACCTTTGCATTCCAGGTTCTTGCCAGAGAATATAACCTATCATTTTTAGCTACTCAATATTTTTGAAAGCTTGAGTGTGATAAATAATGCTCAAGGAAGATTTCCTGAAGGAGATATAGTCCATGCCCTTCTGGATTAAAGCAGACTTTAAAAGAGCTATTTACTTGAAATCTCTTTCTCTAAGTGTTGCTTTTCTAGAATTTTAGGAACGTCACCTTGTGTGAAAGAGGTACTCTTAAAATCTGTCCTAGGAAAGACGCTATTGAATTTCCTGGGAGGGTATTGTTGAGGCTACTTTATCCTTCTCATTTTGGGTTTATTAATGAAAGAAAGGCCTCTGAGACCTTAGTACAAGAAAAAACTGCTTTACCCAGACAATTCATGTGTTTTTATCTTACTTGAATAATTAATTGTGTCCTTCTCTTTACTTTGATCCACAGAAAGCTCTGGTCCAAATTTGTGAACCATCTTTAATAGCTGTTAGCATACAAATTATTTTAATCCGCTGGTTTTTGCCTTGGGTTGGTTTTTTTTTGGACATTTTATTCATAGTTTCCCTTCACCTTTTTACCTATTGTACCTTGTGCATTTTTGTCAACAGCCTGGAGTCTTTGTGTCTTCTCTTAATCTGTATTTTTTATTTAAGTCTATTTAAGAAGTCAAGCTTATTATATTTAGTCTCATAACAAAACCATAATATTATTACCTTTGAATTTTAATAGTTGTATGTTTTTAAACTCTTAAGAGCTTTAACAGCTCCACAATGTGAACCATTTGTTAGACAGGATGTAGAGGCCAGATGACGCCTGGAAGTCTTACTGTGTAATTTAATCCTGAGTGCTGTGTTGTTTGGCTTCACTGGACTCTGAGTGTGCATATATAATTATGTGCGCATGTGTAAAAAGCCCAGCCCTGATAGGAAAGAGAGGGAGGAACATCATTAGCAGAGATTAGATTTGTCTCTCCAGCTGGGCAATGTGCCTCTGAATTCCAAGGGCTTTCCCCAGTGTAAATTATTAGACTGACTCAGCTGCTGTTCAGTTCCCCTCTGGCTGAACTGCTTTTGCTAATGCTGTTAAGCTGTGGCTTAGGAGGCCAAATGTCCTGAGGTACTAGATATGTCTTATGCATGTAAAAAGAAAAACCTCCCTTTTTCTCATATTCAGAAGATAGTGGTATATAGTCTTTCCAAATCAAAAATAAAAAAGCAAAATGGAGATAAAGAAAAATGGTGTGCCAAACCAACTATACATGGAGTGTTTTGGAACTTCATAATGGACAGAAATAATTCCTATCTAGCTAAAGCAAATAGGAGTAATCTAATCAAAAGAGTTTAATTCAGATCAGTTGAGAGTATTTGACTTTAGATCTGCTGCTGTTCTAAAATTGGTGACGTCAAAACAAATTAACCCCACTGTGAACCAAACATACATCTCGTTGATTGATTCAAGGCCACAGGGTGATTTTGTCTGAAGTTCTTCAGTGGTGCTGGTACACTAACAATTATGAAAATTTGAACCTTTTTAATATAGCATGAAGCACAAGGCTCAGCATACTATATATGCTTATTAATTGGTTGAGTAGAATTTATAGCTAGAGTAAATGCTCTGCTTTAGTTTTTTCCATTGACAAATAAGACTATGTATATATTGTATTAATATAATTCAAAAGAACATGGTGAGGTGATGGATACATTAATTAGTTTGATTGTGATAATCATTTCACAATATATATACATATCAAAACATCATGTTGTGTAATTTTTGTCAATTTATTTTTGACTATAAATATAAATAATTTTTGTATATCAATTATACCTCAATAAAACAAACTGAAAAACAAAACAAAGAAAAGCATGTGTCTTCCCTCTGTGACTTTATTACCTAAAATGGCCAATTTATTGATACAGATAAACTTAATGGCCAATTTATCCATTGAAGGTTAGGAGAATAAATGAAATACACAGATAACATAGAAGCTGTAATTAAGTGATTATTTTAAATCTCTTATAAAAAGTCGTTAATGTTTTTTTCTTACCAACTCTATTAACAAGTTGCCAAATTGTCTGATCTGAGGGTTTTTTCCTTCCTTGCTTTCCTTTGCCTTTGGGGAAGGTGCTGAAGAATAGGACTAAAATATAAAGAACAAGGAAATCAGATAACAATGGGATCATCCACTGATCAGTTTTCAGGACTGTAACATGCCCAGCACAATGCCTAAGCACTGAGCTAGTAGTATCTACTGCCACCATCGTTAACATTAGCAACAGCAGTAGCAGCCATACTTACACTCTGCATAAATAGTAGCCCGAATAATGCATCAGTTTAAGATTAAATACTGGAAATGGTTGAGAATATATTACATTATCTTCTATTAGTGAAGACTGTATAAAGAAGGGAAATTTTAAACACAAAGGATTAAGGAAAGAAAGCATAAGTTTCCAGTAAGCAGAAAAATAGCACTATAGAAACAGATGAAGGGCTCTCTTGTCATCACCGCTGCCTGAGTAGGCAACAAGGAAAGCACGGTGGTGGAGATGGCATCAATTCTGGGGCTAAATTGGTGGCAAAAGTTTACACTTGAATGTGAGACCTGCTTTGTATATATCAGGCTATGGAAACTGAATGGGTGATCAGTAAAAGCTACAGTTGGCAGTCACGCCAGCTTCATGGGTGTATAACCAACGCTGTTACATAGGAACCCACGTTTGGTTTAATGCCCTGCTGTCTCTATCATGAAATTCTTAATAGTTCTTGAACAAGGGGTCTTTCATTTTTATTTTGTACTGGCCCTGCAAATTTTGTAGCCCATCCTACTGTCAATGTATAAAATGTTCATAAATTCTTTAATGGTGTTCTCACTAACAATGCTTCTCAATACATTGAACACTTCTGATTCAATGTATTAAACTTCAGTGAACTTCCAGTTCATGCCTCTTTTTGCTCAAAAGCCTGCATGCTTATTCCTACCTTGCTACTGTTCGATTAATAGAAGTGGCTCTGAAGAGCATGTCGATGCCAATGAATGGCTTAAGGGAAACTCTGCCTGAATTTTATGCCCCAAAACAATGCTATTTTGTTAATAAGGCATATATACATTATTTAATATAATTGCATGAATTCAGACACTACACATTTTGCTTTTTCCAATTACTGGGGTCTTGAACAAAAGCATTCTGATCATTGCAAAAGTAATGAATAATGTTTTTTATGAGGCCAAATTCTTTTGATTAAAGAAAAGAGACTCGTTAGCCCAGCATTCAAAACCTTTCATGATGTGGCACCACCCTATAGTTAGAGCAGTGCTGATCACTGCTCTCCATGTACCTTATGTTCCTGCTATTCCAGACTCTTTGCTATTCTTGGAAAATGCCATTTATTTTCTTGTCTTCCACTCTTTTCTTGGTGCAGTTCCCTTTGACAAAAATGTATATCTTCTTTCAAATAGCACCCCCATCTCTCCCCATCCTCTCGCTACCTCTTCTCCACTGGTGTGGCTCTTACTCTTTCTTAAAGGCCTCACTGTGTTGTTCAAATGTCTCTTTCTCTGTGAAGTTTTCCCTACATATTTCAATCAGAGTTAGTTGGTGCTTCCTCTGCTGTGCCATGGCTAATACAGTGCTTGAAGGCTTATTTAGTTCTGCCTTGTATTGTAGTTACTTGTTTACTTGCCTATCTGACACATTAATTTGTATGCTCCTTGAGGGTAGGACTGTCTAGTCTATGTCTAGTCCGTTATGCATGGCATTGTATAGTAAACACAATGTCTGGCACATGCTTAATATGTGTTTAGTTAGGGAATTAGAAAAGCACTGGGTTGTAATCCACTAAAGTGAAACAGCCAGTTGACATCAGTTTATCTTGTTGGAAATAGTTTTCCTTTTGAGAATCATTTGTGCAAGAGAGAAATAATAAAAGCAGGGTTACCAGTGGGAATGAGGCCCCTTAGAATTATGCAGTGTAGCGACTCTGGGTGAAAGAGTAATGATAGTCCAAAAGCAGAATAGTTTAAAAGGATTGGGAGGCCCCAGAGTAGCCAGGAAAAATTACCTAAAACAGTTTGAAGTCAGAAAAACAGGAAGCCCAGGCTACCACTTGCCTCTCAATTTAGCCAATCCTAACCAGCAATTTAGTTTTCAACTTTCCTTTTGGTAGCACCTTCCTTAATTAAATTATACTGCCATGTCAAGAAAAGACTTGAAATAAAGCCAGTAACATGGAAAGCATGTTTTGGAGTATGCTAAATACATTTTTATTCTACCATTTCAACTCTCAAACTAAATTCCAGCTATTGTGAAATTCGAGTCTTTTGTCTTGATTCTCTTGTAGTAGTAAGGAGAGCAAGAAAGAGAGAATAAATCAGAATCTGAATCTACTGGGATTAAAAAATAATCAGACCATTCTTTGAGTTTCTCTCTGACCATAGCCGAACATGCCTTCTAATTTTGTCCAATTGGAGTAGACATATACAGGCTAAAAGAAAAAGCCACTAATCCCAAAGCCTGGATTGTGCAAATTACTGTAGGTGGGTTAATTTCTAAGTTTTTGGTACAATACATGAACCATTCCAGCCCTATTGTCATTTCTGTAATTATGAGAAGAAAGCCATTTAATAGACCAGGTATAAGGATTTTGTTGTTCCCAATAGAGATTTAATAATTTGTTTTCATTTTTTTTTTTTTTTTTTTTTGAGACAGAGTCTCACTTTGTTGCCCGGGCTAGAGTGAGTGCCGTGGCGTCAGCCTAACTCACAGCAACCTCACACTCCTGGGCTCAAACGATCCTACTGCCTCAGCCTCCCAAGTTGCTGGGACTACAGGCATGCGCCACCATGCCCAGCTAATTTTTTCTATATATTTTTAGCTGTCCAATTAATTTCTTTCTATTTTTGGTAGAGACGGGGTCTTGCTCTTGCTCAGGCTGGTCTTGAACTCCTGAGCTCAAACAATCCGCCCGCCTCGGCCTCCCAGAGAGCTAGGATTACAGGCGTG